>VBRH01000483.1:0-15807 GCA_014578085.1 Cardamine resedifolia | reverse complement strand
TTTTTTTTTTTTTTTTTTGCAAGACAAAACTTAACTAAAACATAAGAAAAACCGAACTAATAAACAAAAGTTATTAGTGTATATAATGTGGTTTTGTATAGTTTTGTATATGATATTGTACCGAGTTATGTTAACTGTTATAGTATAAACCAGTCTGTACATTCCGGTTAAGGCTTTGGTTTAGGCCATGTCTTGTTTGTATATAAACCCATAATTGTACACATTTTCTAATTAATGAGAATGAGATTAAATTTCTAATAAAAGTTGCATTGCATCAAAAGTTAAAAACACCAAAGAGCTTCATCTTCTTTTATCAATCGTCATAATCTTCTTACCACAGAATATAGACACTTTCTGTTTATTGACAGTATCTTCTTCTATGAGAAGGCTTTCTCGTCCAAGGTAGTCTTCGTACCAAAGCTTTTCTGCAAGGTTGTACTTGGGTCGAAGAGGGTATGGGACTATCTCAACCACGTCAAGAAAAATCTTGTACCAGGTTAATTTTTCACCATTCTTATTTTGCAGCGCCTTCTTTGCTTCTTTAACAGAAGCAAACTCAAGATAACCACAACCTACATGCTTACCCTCCTCGTTTACAATAATTCGAACACTAACAACACCAACATAATCAAAGAAATCGATGATTTTTGGTATTTTTGTTACGTGAGTGTTATTGTTAAAAAAGAGTGTCTTTTTTCTTACGGCAACTTCCTCAACAAAAGTGGAAGTTTCATCAAGTCTCTCCACTGCCTCATCTTCTTCTACAAGAAGGCTTTCTTGTCGAAGGTAGTCTTCGTACCAAACCTTGTGATCTATGCAATACTCGGATTCTGAAGGGTGTGGAGCTGTCTTAGGCAAATCAAGAACAATCTTGCAATCGTGCAAATATTCACCCTTCTTCTATTTCAACGCCTTCTTCGTTAGAAGAAGCAAACTCAACAAAGCCATAGCCCACATGCTAGCCGTTTTGGTCTACATAAGTCGAACATGAACAACTTCTCCAACATCTTTAAAGAAATTGATGATATGTGATATTTCATTTTGGGGAGAGAGATGGCTAACAAAGAGTGTTTTTTCTTTTCTTACTGCAACAAAATCAGGATTGTCATCAAGTTCTTCCACTGTCTCATCATCTTCTATTAAAAAGCTTTCTCGTCGAAGGTAGTCTTCATAACAAAGCATCTCTGTAAGGTTGCAACTGGGTGTTGGAGGATATGGAGATGTCTTAGCTATATCAAGAAAAATCTTATGATCTTGCAAATATTCACCATTCATATTTTGCAGCGCCTTCTCTGCATCGTGAGAAGAAACAAATTCAACAAAGGCATAGCCCACATGCTTACCTTCGTGGTTTACAATAAGTCGAACATTAACAAGTACTCCTCCATTATACTTGAAGAAATTGATGATGTGTAACATTTTAGTTTGGGGAGAGAGATTGGAAACAAAGAGTACTTCCTCAACAAAATTAGTAGGTGTCTCCTGCATCTTCTTCTATCGTAGGGTAGTCTTTGTAGTTGTACCAAACCTTGTGATCCAAGCAATATTTGGGTTGTGAATGGTATGGAGGTACCTTAGCCACATCAACAAGAAAGATCTTACGAGTTTGTAAATATTCACCGTTCTTCTTTTGCAGTGCCTTCTTTGCTTCGCTAGCAGAAGCAAACTCAACAAAGCCACGTCCCATACGTTGGCCCTTCTTGTTTTGAGTAAGTTGACACGAAAAACTTCTCCAACGTTATCGAAGAAATCGATGATATCTACTATTTTAATTCGCACAGGGAGACTGAAAACAAATAGCGTATTTTTTTCTTATGGCAGCTTCTTTCACTGAGATTAAATTAGCCTGCTCAGGTTTTGTCTCCAACGACTCGATCCTTCTTTTGATCTGCTGGAGATGAGCAAATCCTTTCGGTGTTTCCTTCTCCTCAGATTTGATCTCCAAACCATCTTCTGGCTTTCGCTTACCCAATAAATTAGCCTTGGCGGCCGATTTCTTGCTAGAATTAGACACGGAGAAGGTGAAAACAGCTAGGGTTTATTTTCCGGGAAGAGTTGAGATCAACAATAGGGGTTTATTAGTCGTTTTCTTCTTAGATATTAAGTTTAATTTATTAAATAAAACACTTTTTCGACGGGAAAAAAAAAGGCAAAAGAAAACGGACTCGTCAAACCAAGTACTGGACCGGTATCGGTAAAGATTAAGAGCACTGCCAACCGGTACGCTTGATCGGTATTGAAGGGCCGTGTGTGATACAGTATTCTTTTGCAATTTTTCCCAATAGAGAATTGGTGTTCTTTAAAGTAATTTGGAGCTTATATCTTACTATCAATGCAACGCAGATGAGGTGAGACTTCCAAAACAGATCCCAGAGTGAATAGTATGGCTGAGTAATTTTGTTATGTTTTCATCTAAGGAAAAGTGCCTGTGCCATGTAAGATTAAGGTATATTGTGAGATAATATCATAACTTATTCTACTTAGTTATAAGCTACCCTTACATTACCATCCAACAGACTACAAACTTCAAACTTTATTTACCAAAACGACAAGAAAAGAAGATTTTTGTTACCTGGTTTCACTTAGCTTGTCTGAGTAACTTCAGCTGAAAAATCTTGCAAGTTAAATGAAACTTTGTACTGGCGCCGATAGCTCTAGTTCATATGCAGCTTGGTAAAATTCTGCAGCTTGCTGTGGTAAGCCTTGCATTTTGGCAACTTGCCCTAGCTTCATCGATGCATCGTGATTTCTCGGGTCTAAACTTAAGGCATTCATCAGAAAACTTTTAGCGGTTGCAAGTGATTCACCTCCGGATTTCATCATCACCTCTGCTATAGAAACAATGCTGGGGACGTGATCTGGGGCTATCGAGAGCGAGAGGAAGAAGGATATTAAAGCCTCTTCATGAAGTGATCTAGCTTCTAGACACAAACCTGTCCCAACCATAAAAAGCAAATGTATGGAGCTTGTTATAAACATGGGGAAAAATTATCAATGAATGACTAATGTCTTTTCTCCATACCTGTTTCATTCCAGCCTCTGGGAGAATAAAAGCAAATAGATCTTGCTTTCTCCAGACATGTTTCTGCATCTGACCATGAACCTAGCTTTCCGTAGACAGAGGCCAGGTCTTGCCAAGCTTCCGTTTCAAATTTCTGTAGCAGAGTCTGGGAATATAGAATAAGATTATTAAGAAAGATCACAAATTTCACAGAATATGTCTCTGTCATAGTATGACACCCAAACTAGGTACCTTGGATTGTCCAGATTTCTCCTGTGCACGGATTATGGCCAGCAAACTGCTGCATGTCTTCATTGCCTGCTTAGGTTGTTCTTGAGCCATCTGAAGCACAGCTTTCAACTTCAGAAGCTCTAACTTTTCAATGTCACCAGCCTCTTCCATGGTAAATTCCAGAATAGATTCAGCATCCTTGAGCCGTTTCTCTGCTGAAAGGACAATAGCTAAATGCTTCCATCCTCTAGTTGAAACTCCTCCCACCATACTAGAATACTCAACCGCGCCATCCAAAGCCGCCTGAAGGTTTCTTTGAACTGCATTCTCAACGCTTAGATTAAATATAACATCAGGTTCCGGATCATCCTTGGCCCTCTTTGCTGCTTCATTTAGAGAGGATAGAGATTTCTTCTGAAAGGAAACCCGTTCAGAGTCTAATTTGGAACTCCTTGCAGCATTTCCATAGCATACACCAAGGAACCTGTGTGCTTGGCTCAAAAGATGTTCACTCTGATTGTTTGCCAAGTCTAGCAGCCTATGAGCAAAATTTATGCCATCCCTTGAGTGTTTTGGATCTTTAGAGCACACATTTGCTCCAAACAATAACCAATGAATGTGTGGTATCTGTCTTGATTCAGAAGGACCTAGGGCCATCTTTAATAGATTGATGGCTGCTTTATCAATCCCTGCAGCACTGTAACAAAGGGAGAGAAGGTACCATCTCTCCCCGCGGGTGTAAACACCTGGAAGAGTTTGCTCTAGATAGTTCGCCAACTCTTCAAACTGTCCAGTCATCGAAAGGGCATAGGTGAGATGATCCATGAGTTCTGGATCCCACTGTATGTTCCCAATCACCATCTTCTTTACGAGTACCATTAGTAACACAATTGCTTCCTCGATGTTGTCTTTTGGGCATGCCTCAACGCTCCCGTAAAGTAAAACCAAAGCTAAGGATTTCTGCGTAACAGCTAACCTCTGAGGATCCAAATTCCATGGTCTGGACAAAGTACGACGATATGAAGCAATAGTTTCATGATGATTCCCCGCTTTTGTCCATAATAACGGAAGCAATTCGAGGGCCTTCTGAAAAATGTCCTGCAGTTTAGAGAATCCGCTGACTCCGTCAGGCATACTACTTGGCAGTGCAGACTCAACCACGTCCAGAATTATTTTGCATTCCTCAGCAGCCTCTGGTAAAACAATAAATATCAGAACACTGTGACTAGCTTTCAATGCCAAAAACCTGGAGAGCATCACAGATTATATTCATAAATATACCTTTGTAAAACCCAAGTTCCTCTAATGATCTAGCTTTAAGCAAGATTGCTTCAAGAAGTAAACTGACTGAATGTATTGACATGGTGCTTGGAGGCACAATAACAACTTTGGAGCGAGGTTTACATGGACGAGTTCTCTCTACAATGGCTTTGATTATCCTCGGAGTTAAGATCTTAATGTCAATCCCCTTAAACACCTGAAGCGCTGCATCAAAATTACCTCTCTGATATTCAAGTCTCCCAAGCAGAGCTCTAGCTTCCTAAAATACACGAAACTCAACATCAGGATGATTTCAGTTTAGCTACATTACCAAAAAAAATTAGATGCAGCAGTGGCTAAAATAGACCTCATAGTTGAGTGAGAGAGCTTCCTTTAAAGTCGATTCAGCTTCATCGACTTGAATCTCGTCCAATTTAGAATCCCAATCGCCTCCTCCATTTCTGGACGATAGTCCACTAGCTGAGAAATCTCTTGTAGCTAGAGATTCCGGTGACCCAGGCTGGTCCTCAAACCGGAATTGTTCGCCTGAACAAGCACACAACATCTCTTCTTCCTCCTCACAGACTCAGAAATGCGATTCACAGATCTACAGGTTTTATAAGCTTCACTAAGAAACAAAAAAAACAGAAACATGTTATCAGAATTTAACCACAAATCCTAAACCTATCGATTTTGCTGGACTTTAACCTCTACAATAATGTAGTTACCAGCATAGCCCCAGAAAGAGAAAACGAAGGAAAATGGCGAAATGAAAGAAGCTTACCTGAAAATGGCATAAGGAAGACGCAATCAGCGACATGGAGAAACGATAATGGCTGCCATGAAAACGGATTTGGTAGGAAGTATCACTAGCTTGAGCTTTTCGTGGCGGTGTAGCTAAAAACCAAAACCCTCGGATTTGTTAAAATCGATTAATCAGAGCAAAGATCCGAAATCGATGAAGGGTTGTTTGTCATTTTGCGCTGTGTTGTTCATGTCAATTGTAAGCAGCAGCCAGAGCAGCTAACAAACAAGCTGTGATTTCTTTTTGTTTTATTTTTTTCTAAGGTAATTTGAATTTTTGTTTTGTGTCCCATATTTTTATCTGTTTTCAACTACAGCACGCTTGAAACATTCCGAAAATACCCTAGTGTTATAATTATTATATATGTAACGTAAAAATACAACAAAAACAAGTAATAATTTTGAGAAGTGAAAGAAGAAATATCGAGAGAGAAGGGTAATTTAGAAAGGAGAGTGGGATGAGTGATTTCTTTTCAAATAAATAAGTATTTTATTGCATTGATCTATGTATAAATGTATATATACACATATATTTGACACAAATTGAAATACATTTACATACACATTTACCATTGTAATATAATTTTATTTGTTAATATTTTTTCTCAGATGATAGATCATAGATCTCTAAATTACTGGATTGTTTTTAAAAATTCATCTTCTTATAATCTATGAATATATATTTCGTGAAATAAAACTAACCTTCAAAATACATAAGATTTGTAATTTGTAATTATTAAAGTTTTTACTTGGGAAATCGAGGATCTTACTTAGTGTTACATATGTTGTTACCCGTTTACAAGCAGGTGATATTGGCCAAATTATACTGAACGACACGGGGACATGGACGAGCATTGTGTCCTTGGGGAATAAGAAGTGATGTGCAAGATGCTGCGAAACTTGAACGACGAATTGAGTTATCAAAACCTTAGCCCCCGCTCGAGTTTCCAATTACAACTTTGATCCTATAAATAAAACCCATAACACCTTATTCATCGGGTTTTCTCGGATCGAACAATCGTAACTGCAATCCGAATCCTGGCATTCAAATGCCATTTTCTAGTCTGAGCCAATTATGATAAGTTGAAAACAACAACGATCAAATCACAAGTAAAACGTCTCATGTTTCACCATACATTGAAAAATAGCATCAATACTTGATCCAATCTAACCCCTTTAGGTCTCTTCTTGTTAAGCCGAGCTTACAAGAACAAATAGCGGGGCGTCTCCTAGTTTCTCCTTTCCCTTCAAAAACCATTGCAGCCACATATCTCTTCATTAGCAAATCAGACTAAGAGACTGGAAGCAGATGGTAAAAACGAAGATAAAAGAGCTAACCTTAAGCTCTGGTAACTCAATTACGCAAGCACACTCAACAATCTTCACTCCTACTCGCTCTGCAAAACACAACCAATTTGGATGGGAGAGAGAGAGAGAAAGAGTCAAGTTTAACTGAAAGACTTTGTTATTCAAGCATACGCTGCATTATCAAAACGATATATCAACAACGTGAAAACAGATATACTTCTCAAATCTTGGACTTACCAAGTAGTCGGATTGCAGCAGCGAGAGTCCCACCCGTGGCAATGAGGTCATCTATAATAATAGCACGCTCACCAGGCTCTACTGCACCTACATGCATCTCAATCTTATCTGTTCCATACTCCAACGAATACTCCTCTGAAATAACCTTCCCTGTTGATGAAACCAAAACCAGTAGGCATTATGGAAAATAACTTCCATGGCTAAACAAGAAATGCGATCATGATTAGGCACTGCTCAATTAGTTTTCAAATGACATAACACCTTTCTCATAATTGATCAAGATAAACAACATAGTTCATCGATATGTAACTAAACACAACCACTTAGGCTACTGCGAGTAACCACAAAGAACTATGAACTAGCAAATGAATAGCATCATAGATAATAGAAGACATAGCAACCTCAAGTCCAAGATAACAAAAAAATCGTAAAGTTGGAGCTAATTGAGACCATTGATGTAACTCAATAATAACCAAGGAAGCCACTAGAGAAAAGAAAAATATACCAGGTAACTTCTTGGGCTTCCTCATGGGAACAAATTTGGCACCAATAGCCAACGCAATAGGAGGACCAAAAATGAAACCCCTAGCTTCAACACCTGCATTTACCACAACATCTTAGAGGCCATACGAAAAAATCATCCACCAATTCAATACATACGAAAATTAATCAACTTTCACTTTAAGGTAAACACAATCAGTATCAAATCAAGGCCAATACGACTCGTAGAGCTCAATCAAAAGCAACTAAATCTGGTATTGGCGACTCCACAACCTATTTATCGATTGATCAAACAGAGTCATAAGTTACCTGCAACAACAGATATGCCTTTGCCTTGGTATCTTTCGACAAACAAAGCAATTGTATCCTTAAAGGCTTCAGTGTCGAGAAGAAGCGTCGTTATATCCTGAAACATGATCCCTGCGAAAGTATCCAATCCAAAGGGTCAAAACTTTGAGATCACACAACGCAGATCAAGACTAAACCAATGAAAAGGAGACGCCAATAGCTATGAGTAAAAAGTTGAGAAAATGGAGACCTGGTTTAGGGAAGTCGGGGATGACTCTAATGGAAGATGCGATCTTCGCGATTCTCGGATCTTGCCCATCTTCAGTTGTCATTTCACTGTCCCTACTCGCTGCTGTTGCTGCTGCTAATTAGCACAAGACTCGGCGTCAGATTTACAAACACAGACCTAAGACTCAAATGAGAAAATTAGTGATGACAAAAATGACCCATTTATCCAAACGATTACATGCTTTGACGTTATTGCCCCACCCCGCAAAATATCTTTTTCGATGCTTAACTAATAAATTAAAAGGAAATAGAAGGTGGTGGGGTCTACCGCCGGAGTTAAAGAGGCGGAGGGAGTTGGTAGAACGGTGGCTTGAGAGGCGGATCGGAGGAACACGGTGGTGATAGTTGAGAAGACGGTTGCGATGGACAGGAGAAGCAAGTCGGAGACGTTGAGAAACAAATGGAGAAATTAGTGTTTGCATTTTATTTGGACTGAATGAGATCTTAAAAAGGAATTGGGATGACGAATGTAATTCTTAGACACGGAATAATTGACAAACGCCGTGATCAATGACTTTTCAAGTCTAAACCAACCTAACTCGTCCATTCGTTTTTTATTTCCTACTTCTTTCTTCCGCATGTTATTAAAGTGTGATTTGCCTTAATAACTCCCTTTATTTTTATTTTTTAAATTGTCAATGTAATTTATCAAAAATTTGAGAGATTATATTTTCCAAAAATACCCTATATGTATGTTTGACAGATTTTACAAGCATCTGACCGACTCGGCGAGTATTTGACAGACATTTGAGATATTTGGTAAACTATGCGAGCATCTGGTAGACTTTGCACACATTTGACAAATTTTGCAAATCTTTTGCAGACTCTACGAAGTAAATGACAGAATCTGCGAAGTAAATGGCAGACTCTGCTAGAATTTAGTTGCGAATATTTGGTAGACTTTGCTGAATAAGTGAAAAACTTTGCAAATGTTTCACAGACTATGCATGAATATCAGGCAGACTTTTCAAATGTTTGGCAGACACTATATAATAGTTGGCAGACTCTGCATTAGGCTGCGAGTATTAGGCAGATTATGTGAGTATTTGACAGATTTTGCAAACATTTGACAGACTCAGTAAGCATTTGACAGACTCTGCGAGCATATGACAGACTTTGCGAACATATAACAAACTTTACGGATATCTGACAAACTTTGCGGATACTTAGCAGAGTATGCTAATATTTGGCAGAATTTTGTAATGATTTTTAGATTTTCCGAAAAAGTTATTCTTTGACCCTAATCAAATGTGTTTAGGTAGAAAAACTATTAAAATATAATTTTAATTATAAATATGAATTAAAATAAAATAAAATAATAATTTGCTAATAATTTAATTTTCTTAAATATTTATTAGTTAGAAAAGACAATTCGGGTATTATGAAAATATATTTTTGTAAAGTAAGTCATTTGAGCAATAAAAACGTGAAAAGGTTATTCAAGCTATTTCTTTAAAATAAGGGGTTATCTTAAACAAATTTCTCTTATTAAAAATACAGAAAACATAATATCAAACCAATGATTATTTTTAGATTATTTGCACTGTGTAACAGTAACAAAAATTGATATTTAAAAAAAAAAATTAAAAGATCATGTTTGATCTACACAAATATCGCTGTATTTAACTCTTATGAAATGTGTGATTTCTTTGATCACATTTTTTATTTTTTATGTAACAAAATAAAATGTGTTATCTACATTAAAAAAATGTGAAGATGTTTGATCTACACAAATAACACATTTTATTACCATAAAAAATGATTTTTCTATAATACATTTTTTGTAATCAGTGACAAAATGTCAAGATGATTACACATTCTAGTCTCCTGAACAACAAACAGTGTAGAGTTTGCTATCTAATGGGCTAGTGGACGTTTACTCAGCCCAATGGACATTAACTCAGCCTAAAATGGTACGCGCGTTGTGACGTGCACCAGCTTCCGTCCAGTGGTCGTTGAATTCATGGGAAAGTGCATCACAAGCAATTTCTACTTATCTGTGACTTGAAGCTATTTCCCCAATTTCGTTTTCTATCTCCTCTGTTTCATTTTCAGATTCACCTCTTTCTTTCTTATTAAAAAAACCCTAAAACCTAATCCCGAAGTAAACTCGTCAACCACTGCGCCCATGACCTCCCAACGATACTCTTTCCTTATATGCTTTCTCTTCCTTCTTCCTTTCTCGGATCCATTACTACGCACACATCTCCGTCGGATATGAAGATTCGCTCATACCTCTCCGCCATTCTTCTGTTCTTCTTCTTCTCTGCTTCTTCTGCTGAACATAATGTTCGGACGGAGCGAATTTCAGGTACTTGTTCCAGCTGATTGGAATGTACGAGTTGAATTGATTGATTTTTGGCAATTAATCCTATGGTCGCTGTTTAGCTCTAATCATTTGAAATCTGAGGGTTCTTCAGTAATTGGTTTTTATATATATATATAGTGTGATTTGCTTAAGAAGTTCTGTGCATTGACTGAAGAACTATGTAAGAGAGCTCAAAAAGGTTTTTTTTTTTTTTTAAAAAAATTTAAAATCCCGAAATGCAGGAAGTGCTGGTGATGTCTTAGAGGATAATCCAGTGGGAAAGCTTAAGGTTTATGTATACGAGCTCCCAAGCAAGTACAATAAGAAATTACTTCAAAAGGATCCTCGATGTCTTACACACATGTTTGCTGCTGAGATTTTTATGCATAGGTTCCTCTTATCTAGTCCTGTTCGAACACATAATCCCGATGAAGCTGATTGGTTTTACACGCCAATTTACCCCACTTGCGATCTCACTCCTACCGGCTTGCCATTGCCTTTTAAATCGCCTCGTATGATGAGAAGTGCGATACAACTGATCTCATCAAATTGGCCTTATTGGAATCGCACAGAAGGAGCTGATCATTTCTTTGTTGTGCCCCATGACTTTGGAGCTTGCTTTCATTATCAGGTAGATTCTGTCGGCATTGAGGAACTACACATTTTGAGTATTTTATATTTAGAAGCATTGAATAGATAATAACCCCCAAATTTAGATCTATACTTTGGTGATATTTCCGTTGCATAAGATTGTAGAATAGTCCAATTATTTGGGGCGGGAACTGAAGATTTTATTGACATGAAACAGGAGGAAAAAGCCATTGAAAGAGGGATTCTTCCGCTACTCCAGCGCGCCACTTTGGTTCAGACATTTGGTCAGAGGAACCATGTGTGTTTGGACGAAGGCTCGATCACTATTCCCCCTTTTGCACCTCCTCAGAAGATGCAGGCCCATCTTATTCCTCCAGATATTCCACGCTCTATCTTTGTCTACTTCCGCGGTTTGTTCTACGATGTTAACAACGACCCAGAAGGCGGCTATTATGCAAGGTACATATTTTGTAGACTTGTAAAACTCGTAAGTAATGAGGTTCGTTAGAAATGGAACTGTTAAACTCATTAGTATCATACAATAAAAGAAGCACAACATTTAAAGATCACAGTTAACCGTTCCTCATTAGGAAGCTAGGTTATATATAAGGTTAGCAAAAATCAAAAATGTTTTGGAATCTGCTGAATGAAATTCTCTCTTTGTATAGAGGCGCAAGAGCAGCGGTGTGGGAGAACTTCAAGAACAACCCTCTATTCGACATCTCAACAGACCACCCAACAACATACTACGAAGACATGCAAAGATCAATCTTCTGTCTATGTCCTCTGGGTTGGGCCCCATGGAGTCCAAGGTTAGTTGAAGCGGTTGTCTTTGGGTGCATTCCAGTCATCATAGCGGACGACATAGTACTGCCTTTTGCGGACGCCATCCCCTGGGAAGAAATAGGAGTCTTTGTTGGGGAAAAAGACGTTCCAGAACTAGACACGATCCTAACCTCAATACCAACAGAAGTGATCCTCAGAAAACAAAGACTCCTCGCGAATCCTTCGATGAAACAAGCCATGCTTTTCCCTCAACCAGCACAACCAGGAGATGCATTTCACCAGATACTTAACGGGTTAGCTCGGAAGTTACCCCACGACAAAAGCATATACTTGAAGGCAGATGAGAAGGTACTGAACTGGACCGCTGGTCCGATTGGTGACCTTAAACCTTGGTAAACTCAGAAAGAGTCGTCTTATTTTAATATCTTGGGTTTCACCTTTTAGAGTTATGTCTGAGATATGAGCATATAAATGTTGTTTCTTTTTTTTTTTTCTGCCTTTCAAAAGCATTAGAACTCCTCCATGTGGATTATTTTTGTAGATAACATTACTCGAGATATACATGGGCCAAGTTGGATGTAACTTTCTTCTCTTCAGATGATCATAATACACTCTTTTTGTCTTAATACTGATAAATCTCAACTCCAATCATGCAAGTTTCAATGTCCAATAACCCGAAAAGTTATGTTAATATATATAGAACAAAAAAGTGATTTTATGTTATTTAGCAAAATTGTTTAGCTTGTAGATGAAATGGGCCTGGTGTAGTAAGAAATGGGCTGCTCAAGGGAAAGCTCTAACTTTAAACTAATCTAAAAATACCCTTTGATCGTCGTCACTTGTGTGTGAGAAAGAGAAAGAGAGGCGGCCATGGCAGGAGGAATGGGTGCGTTTTGGGGAACTCGAGTGATGGAAATAGTGAAAAAGCACGATTCTGGTGGTCTTATTTGGAAGAGAATCAAGCTTACTCCTACTCGTAAAGCCAATGCCAAAACCCGCCTCCGTCGTGTTTGGCAGGTACTCTCCTTTTTTCATCTTTTAGGGTTTCTCTCTTTTTTTTTTCTGTCCCCAGATTCCTCTCCGTCTTATCGATTTTTGTCGGCAAGGATGGATTTGGACTGTGTTTATTGGGTTTTCTTGTTAAAATGTTGATCAATTCATTGAGTTTCCATTGGAAAAATTGTTACGCTTACATGTATTGTTCAGTTTATATGATGTGTCTCCTCAGGTTTGATTAGTTGTGGTGTCTTATGATGATAAGGTCAACTGTGTAGTTTGTATTTACTTTTGCTGCTCAAGATTTTTGTTCCTGGTAGGCCTTAGGCTTCTTCTAAATATCTCTTTAAACTTAAGAACAGAGTATATATATCAGTTTTATTGAAGTTATAGTGAACCAAAGTAGGCCATTTAGCGTTCGCATACCCATCAACTAGAAGAATGCTGGGAATTCATTTTGGTATTTTTGATAAATCATGCCAAGCTTGTCCATCTCTCAATATGCTTGTGTTATTATTGAGCTCGTTTTTAAGCTTTCTTGTGCATCGCAGCGTCTTATACTTGAGATTTAATAGTTTATTAGGTTTTTTATTTTTGTAATGCATTGAAGGCTTGTCGATCTATCAACATGTATGCAGTGATTTTGAGCTCATATGAACCCTTCGTAATATCCACAAATCTATAAAAAAAATCAGCCCCAACCCTCTCTTATAAGTTATATAAGCATCAACACATGTTGTTTTAAGAGCATGTGCACTGGGGAGAACCTCTTAGGAAGTTCTCAAAGTCTCTCATTTTTATTCTCTTACTTACTTTTTATTATTTTTCTATTTTTTTATTGGTGAGAGACTCAATGAGAGACTCCCACTAAACATGCTCTAATAGTTTTGAGAATCTCTCGCAGAATGAGGCTGTTCTAAGGGCGTGTGCTGAATCTGATGCAACAAATTCCCCCGGAGTTAGCAAAAAAGCAAGCCATAGCAGTGAGGTGAAAATTGAGTAAGGCGGAAGAAGAAGCTAGAGGAGCTAGAAACATGGTCGTAATTTATAAGGAATCGTAGATCAAGTCTCTGTCTTGACATTATGATTTATCAAAAATTAACATTGAACCCTTGTGTTTGGTTCATTGGTTTTACATGTTGATTCTTGCTACGGGTTTTACAGAACTAGAGACACCACCCCACACACCAAAGCAAAACGTGGGATTTGAGTATTGCTGTTTTCTTCTTTTGTCATTGTCATCAAGAAATTGTTTTTCAGCTTCTCAAATACTTGGTCTTCAAGATCTTCATGTGTTTATTCAACATAATATTTTGCCTTAAGAAAGTGTGACAAATTGCAAAAAAATGTACTTAAAATGGTAGAGTTCTTGGAGACCTTAATATTTTTACGATTTTGTCTTTTGAAAATCACTTTAAATTCTCTACTCTCATCCAGTCTTCCCGTTTGTTTTTCACAAGTATTTATTAAAATACCTGTATTCGTCTGATCTATTATACCTTTTTTAAGTATCATTAATATACCTTAAATGAAAGTTTTGATAAGATTGGAACGAAACATTAGGGAAAAAAACTGCTGGAAATTAAAACCAAACATTAGAGGTTTTCAATAAACAACAAAGTTGGATTAAAATAAAATAACCTGGGGTTGACAAAAAAAAGAAAGAAAAAAAAACCTGGGCTAAGCCGGATCGGTGTTGTTACCACGCAAGCCCTCCTTAGCCTTACCTTTCTCTCGCCCCTTTCACTCACTCTCGATCTCGACGCGAAAGCTTTTCTCTTCCAAAGGCAAAATCGAAAACCAGCAAAAAGTTTCTCCGCCAAATCTCTCCAAAACCCTTTCTCCTCTGCTTTACTTTGCCTACCGCGCTCGCTCTTTCGTTCGTTTGGTCATCATCTCCTTCTTCTACATATTCTCAAGTCGTTTGTTTCAATCCTGCCATGGCCGAAGGGAAGTTTAATCTGCCTGACGATCTGATCTTTTCGAAATCGTCTGATCAGTTGAAAGGTACTTCCCTCACCTTCTTCCATCTCTCAATCTTCGACTTGTTCTTCTTTTTGGATTAATCTGGATGCCTTTGTTTTGGTTCGTGATGTATGAATTTCTTTCGCTCTCGATCGATTTGAATGCGGCGAACAAATGTAATCGTTTGGTTTCCGGATCTGAATTCCATAGGATGCGGCAGGCTTGTTTATCAAGCAGATTTATCAAAATTTTGACCTAATATGTGCTGATTAGGGTTCTATGATATCAATCTATCTTTTATCAACCGTCTCCCCTCGGCCAGATGCATTAGAAACTCCATGTTTGGATTAGTGAGCATTAGACGGAGTTCTATTTTCCAGACTTTAAGATCTGAGAAGAAGAATTGATTATCTGTTTGTGCCTCGAATTCTGGCACTAGTGGTTTTCTGACTTTGTAGCTCTTTGGTTTCTCTTATTTTCTTCAGATATTGACTACCTTATTTTTTATTTTTTTCCTGCAGAATTGGCGTCAGATAACAGCATTCCGTTGTCTCCACAGTGGCTTTACGCCAAATCAAGCGAGAGCAAGATGGTAATACATAATCTGGAAAGATTATACTATTCATGTCTTAATATCTAGAGAATACCGAGTTTTTAGATGAGTTTTTTGTTGTTCTCTGTAACATTTTTACTCTTTAATCTCATGGTCCGTTCATCTGATGTTCTTGCTATGTGATAGGATGTTCGATCTCCTACTCCTGTGCCCATGGGTAATCCAAGTGACACAAATCTCAAGGATGCTTGGCGCTTGGATGCACCGGAAGACAAAAAGGACTGGAGGAAGGTTGTGGCTGAGAATGAAACTAGTCGGAGATGGCGCGAAGAGGAAAGAGAAACTGGTTTACTTGGTGCTAGGAAAGGTGATCGAAGAAAAACAGAACGTCGCATTGACAAAGTCACAGTCGGTGACAGTAAAAATATTGCTTCTGCTGATAGGTGGAATGATGTTAGTTCTCGTGCTGCTGTACATGATTCTCGGCGCGATAGCAAATGGTCATCTCGGTGGGGTCCTGATGACAAAGAAAAAGAACCCCGTTGTGAGAAGGTAGATAATAACAAGGACAAGGAAGAGCCTCAGAGTGAAAGTCAATCTCTGGTTAGCAGTGTCCGGGCAACTTCTGAACGGGACTCTGACCCTCGTGAAAAATGGAGGCCACGTCATAGGATGGAATCCCAGTCTGGT
>VBRH01000482.1:28452-42526 GCA_014578085.1 Cardamine resedifolia | reverse complement strand
ATATATATATATATTAAAAACGTGAATTGTACTTTTGTAGAGTTTACATCTAGCCGTGCCAGTAGGGTTGAGTTCCCGACTTTCGAGTTAAACGAAAACTATATTTTGAAAAATAAGAAATTAATTTTCCAAAAAAAAAAAAAATTATTTAACAAAAGAAATTAAGAATATCCTCATCAGTTATATTATTCACATCTTCTCTATTTATAATCTTAAACACATTTTTATAGACCTTGGAATGCATATGTGAGGCGTAGGAAAGCAACGAAGGTACATTCACATTACCTACGGATTCTTTTTTTTTTGTTTTAATTGAAAAAAGGGGGCTTAATGATCTAATAACAAAAGATGTCATTTGGTTTATATAAAGCTCAACGTAAACTAAGACTCAGTATTTGTTGTAACAAAAGATGTCATTTGTTGTAAATCTACGGATTCTAGAGACTCTTGTTGTATTGATTCACTCTGTCCATCAGTCCATGAGAGTACAAAAATATTGAATTGGAAAAGTAATTGGATTCTATAATTACACACTATACAATATTCAACTTGAATAAGAGAACAATATGAAATCTGAGAAACAATTCAAATTTGTAAGAAAAAAAAATGAGCATACATACTTATTCATCTTCTGCTATGAAGTTTGGTTCTTCCCCTCGACAGAGATACTCGTCGCACATCGAGGATGTTCCCCAATCTTTCCTTAGCCTCAAGATATCCTCCGTGAAAGTCGATCCAGAGGCTCCAATGAAGACGCTGGACATGGCACATATCGTTTTATCCAGCATTGCATCTACCTACACATTGCAAAAACCCCCGGTCTATGACTCATGAAGATTAATCCAATTACGATTTCTATTCTGCTACAAGATTTATAAATCTATATAAGCTTTTATTTCTGTTGAAGAGCAATCAAATGCAAACCGCACATAACCAAAAAACAAAGTGTAAAAAAAGCCCAAGCAGTGAGGTTCATACCTGAGAATCATCCTCTATACCATGTCGATATAACAATGCGTCCCACTTTTCAGCTGCATTACGCGGTGGCCGTTTAACAAGAGGCACGATTTTCCCATCTACAACAACAAGTGACTGAAGTAGACTTGTTTCACTTTCTGCAGCATCTGTTGAAAGATAGATCACTGCACCATTGGATCTTTCCACTATCCGAGCAATACACTCTGCAGCTTGTGGAATCGGATAGAAGCAACTCGGTGATTTTGCATTGCTAACATAAAAAAAAAAAATCTCCATCTTCAGAATACTATACAACTCTAACCTGGTCCCTACTCTAGTCTTAAGAACATTAAGCTGCAGTACAATATGAGCCTTATAAGCAAGATAAGAAAGCCATACCAGAATTTGAGGAACCCATGTCTACGGAAATGAAGCGCGATGAAATTCTTTCCCAAGAAAGTCTGAATGAATCGCTGAGCAGTCAACAAAATCAGCTTACTCGGTTCAATCAAAGTCTTGCATTTGTGGTTAATAGGTCCACCAGGCTGCATCACCCAATCTTGCTCCATATCAGCATAAAACACATCTCCAATAGCAATCACATCATCATCAGACTTAAAACTTCTCTGTACTTCTTCAACAGTTCTCTTACTCGGCTTCTTTATATCTTCACTCCAAGGAGCTTCAAGCTTCCCATCAATAGAAATCCCCAAACCTTTCAACTTCTTAATATGTTCTTCATCCACATAACAAAGCTGTGGTAACGAGAAGTAACATATAAACCGATCGATCCGAGGACGATTCTTTTTCGACTTTTCTTTGAATTGATCAAAAGAAACAACAACATTTCTTCCTAAGCAAGTATTAATCTTCTCTATATCAATCACTTTATCGTACTGGTAATCAAATTTAGAGCTTGGAATCACCAAAACTCGATCCAACAATGCAGCGAAGAACATATGTTTTTCTAAACAAATCAAATGGTTACTCATTTGACCTGAGAGACATATAGCAAATAGAAATTTCTCAGATCTCGGCTTCCACTCTACTGTTTTCCGATCTGATAACTTCTGATCAACTTTTCTACATCTATCGTATGAGTAAATCGCAGAATCAGCTTCAACATCGCCGGAGTAATTTCCAGTTCTGTGTGGTGATAGAAGCAACTCTTGGATCTCTTTATTCAATGAAATTTGCTTCGATACAGCAGATTTCACATCCTCAATCGAATTCGATTGATTAAGAGAAGGATTCACCAACGTACCATTCCAAAGAGAGAGAAGAGCGAGCTGTTGTTGCCGGAGAAGATAAAGAGCACGGAGCTCAGATTCCTTAACACGATTCGATAATGGATCGAGTTTAAAACTCGAGAGATTCGCTGAGAATAGTTCACGAGGATCAGTGAGTAAGAAGAGAAGACCGATTAAGAGAGTTAAAGAGACGGCGACGATGACGTAACGGTTATTGAGCGAGATCTTCCAACGGTGTTGAAGTCGGTGGAGAATGTTCTCGATCTGAAACGCCGATTTCGGTGATGTGGTGGTGGAGGTAGGTCGATCTTCACGATGGCCGTTACGAGTGTCGTTTTGAGGGATTAAATGGTGGTGGTCTTCTTCGTCGTCCGATGAGTTACGCTCCATCGCCGACGAGTAAGATTCTTCTTCACAATATGTTAGAATTGGAAAAAAAGAACAAAATTCGATAAATAATTCAGAATATAAACGAAATTTCTGGGAAAATTTAAACTACATTGAGTAAAATGATAGAGTAGAGAGATTAAACGTGAAGTAGAAGAATAATAATTTCTTCTGTAACTAAAACGAGTCAGTGAAGACGGTGACAGTGTGGGTGGAGGATAATGACTCGGTACGAGTCAAACCGGGTTTTATTAAGTGAATTTCAATGGTTTAATATCCTATCCGGATACCGACAATAATATCTAACAACAATAATAAAATACTTAAGGATTTTAAATGAAACTAAACTAAAAAGTTATTAAAAAATAGTAAAAAAATTATCAACAACCAAAATAAACATGTAAAACATACTATTCACTCCGTTTCAAAATATAAGATGTTTTCAGATTTTTATGTAATTTTTTATTTTATTGAATATTGTGTAACCAATAGTAACATATCGTTTTTTGAATGATTGGTTCAATTATTTTTATTTATATATTAAATAAAAAATTTTAGAATAAAAGTAACGTTTTTAATATGCGGGTTTTGGCTAAAACATCTTATATTATGAAACGAGGGGAGTAATAAAAAGATAAATTATTTATTATACAATATAATCGATTGTTAAAGATAAATAAATATTATAATAAATTATTATAATACAAAATCATTTGAAACATTATATTTTATTATGTTAACTATAAGACAAAAACCACAAAATATAGAAAACATTTTATTATTATACAATTAGAATTAATCATAAGACAAAAGAAAAAAAACAATAGGAACACAAATTAGCTAGAGGTGGACATAATTCTTGTTCCGTTCCATTCCGTGATATTCACAGTCTCAAATTCTCATACCATAAGGGAATGTACTTCCCATATGGGATAAGTTTTATGATTCTCATTTGGGAATGGGACGAGACAGGACGGAAACAAAAATTCTCGAAGTCAGATTCGGGACAAATTATATATAATGAATTATAGTTTATATATATCTCATAAGTACAATAATAGAAATTTAGAAATATTAAATCTTAAATTTTTAAAATTTTCTAATATGTGTAGAGCAAATTTTGTTTTTTTATCATATTTAAATTTTTGCAAAAATTTATAATTTTATCTAATAAAGTGTCATATATAAATGAAAACCTTTTATTCATCATTCCAAAGTCCACAATTATGCCAATGCATCATCATTTGACTCTCTATCACCCCACTATTATTGTCCCCAAATCTTTAATTTATTAGGATTTGAAATTGCTGGAATTAATGTTTGTTTATTTTGATTTTGATGATTTATGACTATGAAGTTTATGTTAAATATTATGTTGGGTTGTCTTCGAATTTTAAGTTTTTATTATTAAACAGCATATTTGTGATAGTTCATTTGTTTATCATGTTTATTTTTGGGAATTCCCATTCCCGTTCCGTCCCACCCCGATCCCGTCCCAAATTGTACATGAGACATAAATGAAACATTTTTTGTTGTTCCCAGATTTTCGTCCCATTTCTGTTTCTGTAAAATCTCGTCCCAAATTCTCATTTGTCCACCCCTAACTAAGGCACTATATTGGTGTGAGATGTTTCCAAAATACAAGAATATAAGATACTTGTTTGCGTGATCAAAAGAGTATGGTCGGCCCTGAATACAAGCTGTCGAAGTTCATGCTTGCGGCTTCTTAGATTATGCTTGTTATCTACATTTTTGTTTTGTTTTCTACTTCATGATAATTAGTTTATCATAAATGCTTTTTTTTTTGTCGTCATACTCCATATATTAGTTCATCGGTTAGTGACTCTCTTCTAGAGAGAGCCAATCGGGAACCGATTTGCTTACATGGGAAAAACAGAAACCATGTGCTCTTGCACATTTCTCAAGTTGATCAGCACGGACATTCTCACTGCGCGGAATATATCTAATTTTAAAATACCTGAATAAATCTCTAAAAAATATGAAATTTCTAAGCTCCGAGACAAAAGAAGGCCAATCCTCCAAGTTGGAGGTCATGGTGATAAGATCTGAACAATATGTCGCAAAGATGACGTCTGTCAAAGATAGCGCAGCTAGACTCTTCATAGCCCACACAAGGGCCTCCAATTCTGCGTGAAGGGGGGAAATGCAACGTCGTGATCCTTTTAAACCTACTTACAGGATCACATCTCCTCTAGCAACTATCCATCCTTGTCCACTCCTAGCATCCGATCCGAGCCATGATCCGTCTGTATAGCATATCGGGATATTATGTGGTAAACTCTCCACACTCTCTTCAATATGCATATCCTCAGGTGTATCTTCCTTCATATTTGCTCTCCTCCATGTTTCTTCTTCTTGAATAGCGACTCCAAGGGTTTCTTGGGGATGTTCCATGATATTTTCAAAGATTTTTCTATTTCTCGCCTTCTAAATGTACCACATAATCCATGGAAATATTCTCAAGCTCTCCTCGTCCGCTCCATAATTCTTCCCACTCCCATATAGATAGTCCACATTGTTGAACAATGACTGCAAGAGAAAAATATCAGGTGGTGAGTAATATTCGAAAGTGTCCAAACTTATCTTGTCGGGGACATTCAAAAATCAAGTGTTAATGATCTCTTCTTCTTCTCCACATCGTGGACACTCTTTCTCGCAACTTATATGTCGGTAGTAGAGGCGTTGACATGAAGCCAAACCTCCTGAAATGCATTGCCACACAAAATGTTTTACTTTTCGTGTGATTTTTAATTTCCATGTTTGTGCCTTTAGTGTCGTGACACTCGGTCCCTGAATAGGGAGGTCGCATGCAGGGCGAGAAAGAGCTCTCGCGGCCCAATATCCAGATCTGACTGAGTAATTGCCGGACTTTGTCAAAATTTAGCTATACCCATCACTCGATACATTACAACTCGGCTTAATCCCTAGTATTAGGTTAATTTCTTCCGGGGGGAAAGTTTCCGGAGACGATCCATCTTCCATCTCTTTGTTTCAAAGTAGATCAAAGTATTCATGAATATCAATGGATCTCTTTCTGTAATAAGTCCTTTCGGAGGGCGAGCCGGCTCGTCGGGTATCCATGGCTCCGTCTAAATGCTTGTGCCAAAACCCGATCCAATCGTCTTCCAAATTCCAGATTTCAGAAGTGCCATCCATACGATGGTCGATTAGAGACTTGTATTTCCAGAGGGCAACAATATCATAAATGCATTTTAATGTATTAAATGATTATTTTATCATGTTATGTTTTGGAAAGCATATCATTTTCAAAAATTTACTGTTTGAATTATCAAATATATGGTTTTTGTTTCTTTTTTATTTTGTTGCTAGATAAAACGATACTAAATATTTTAAAATATATTTCGTATATTTTTTTGTTAATTTTTATGTTATCCGTTCTTGTTTAATTTCAATTTTTACAAATAATTTAGAAACCCGGCTAACCAGCTATCTAATAACGATAACCGTTTCGATTTCAAAACATTGCTGGAAACTGAGGAAGATAATAAAGACTGAAGAAACAGAATCACTTAGCCTCCTGCTGCTTTACAGAGTAATTCGAATTAAGCTACATTTATATTGTAATTTCAAATGCCATAACCAAACTCAATGTATCTGTTTTTCTTGAGAGAGTGTGGAAGAACAAAAGACACTACTTAACACTGAGAGTGAGAGAGCAAGAAAAAAACAGATTTTTACCAGATTGATTTAGCAGTCATGTTGTGTTGCATCTAAATCACAGTTGAAGCAAAGGCAAAGCCATTACAACCCCGACAACCGATACTAGCAACAGTATTATCCAACCCGGTAATGTGTCTTTCTTGTTCCTTCTCTTCTCTTTCAATCCCACTCCTTCCTTTCCAAGACCAACGCTTTTCTCTGACTCGCGTTTCGCCTTTTCCTCCTGTGGAGGAGATTCCTCGGGCGTTATCTGTCGCATGGCTGCTTCTTCTTCAGCAACTTGTTGCTGACTGTACTTCTCTACATACTCTGGAAATAATTTCCGGAATGTTGCACTACCACAATAGTTTGGAAAAGTGAGAAGACATGTCATAGCTATTTTGTTCTCTAATCAGTTTTTGGTGGGAATGAAACTTACTTTTTACAATTGAAAGCAAGTGACGACTTTGCTAACTGTTGTTTCTCGGCTACACTAGTGTTCACACTTCCGGTTGTGGGACTGTTATCCATCTGTGTCAAAATAAAATTAGTGAACGTAAGATTTGATTGGAGAAGGCTTCATTACACTAACAAAAGACATTGCCCTATTAACCCATTAGATCAACAACGGTAAAAGAACGGATAAACTGAGAGGTTGTTCGAGAAGTGAAAACTCTACGACTACAATGAACTAACTTACCATAAATGAGAGAAGTCCTGTAAGTATACTGCGTTCAGGAAAATAAATTGGTCGAATAAGTATCTCCATAACTCTCTTTATTTCAATAACTTGAAAACATTTTGAATGTACATCATATTTTATACCTTGACACTGACCACATTGGATTCCAGCTTTCTGGATGAACTGTACAAGCCATAGTAAAGCTAATCAGATATCAGATAAGTCCATTGAAATATTTTTTTTAAAGAATGAGAAAACCGATTGTGCTTACAGTCACTCATAGACAAGCAGATTTTCTTTTGTGTCACAAATCGACCATTTGGTGTTGTCATTCTGCAGCCACAAAAAAAATTTGGTTCATTAGAAAGCAGGAATGAAAGAGCAGAGAATTCTGAAGAACCAAAGAGCGTACGTTATTCCAGGTGGCTTGTAAGGATATTCAGGAGGAAACTTGATCTTCCCATAGTAAAATCCACCTATCCAAGAGAGTCATGCGGAATATCAGAATTAGATACTACTTTGGAATGACGAAAGATCACACGTAACATATGATAAATTAACAAAGAAGATTTGAACCTGCAAAAGGTGTTCCATCACTTCCTTCCAACACATAATCTGTTCAATAACAGACAATAGTTCAACTTAATTAACAACATTTAAATAAATAGTGCACTTAACACTAGTAGGATGACTGAAATAAACTAACTTCTAACAGAATAGCATGAACCTTCTCGAAACAAATCATAAAAACATGATACATTACTATCTCCATCACCATAACAACGCTTTATTTCGTAAATATTTTGTATATGCCCGATGGAAGAAACATATATTCGACATATATATATATATATATATACCTAATGTAAGCATCCCCAATTCCAAACCTTCAATAGAATAACTAGAAAACAGAAAATCAAGAAAAATAAATTTAAAAAGACTTACGCCACTCGAGAATGTCATTTGGGGAAGGACGAGCAACAACATGGGAGACTGGTTCCTATCATTCCATAACAGAACATGTTAAATATACTCTCCTAGATAAAACTCAATCCTAGAGACCAAAAGCCATGAAAACTTTCACAAGCAAAGAAACCAAATCTGATAAGTTTAATTAAAAAAATTGATGAGTATAATGATACAATACCTTGCAAAGTGCTCTGTATTCCTTTTGAAGACGCTTTATACAAGCTTTTTCAGCCATCTAAGTGCTTAAGAGAGTCTCGATTAAACCTAGTTCCTGTTAATCAAAAACAATCAATTGTGGCATATAATTTATTGCAATAAAATTTGGCATGAACAAGCAAAGACAAAGAAAATATCATAGACCTATCTGAAAATTATGGCCAAATTACATGAAAATGGAAAAACAGTTAATTATCAAGAATACAATTTAAAAGAAAAATCACTCGACACCGAGCCCCAGCAATTTAGATCAAAATCCAAGAAATTCGAAGAATATTCTCGGAAATTTCAATTGATTCAATCGAATAATTGAATGGAAAAATCATTAAAACCAACAGAAATCGCATTGATCGAAATCTATAAAAAAGAAAAAAAAACGAAAGAAACTCATCCGCGTACCAGTTTGATGGAGGCGCGAATTGCGATCTTTGGATGATTCGTGAATCACAGGAGAGAAATGAAGCGAAGTGATTCGTGACTATGTAATATCAGATCCAAGGAAGAAATTGTGAAAAAAATCGGAAGAGATCAGCACCTTTGAGATGATGATTCGTCTCTGGGTTTCTCGTTTTTAATCATTTTTGTTTCTCTCAATTTCGACGCGGCACAGAGAGAGAGACGAAACAGCCAGGTGGCTTTGGTTTTACATTAACCGAAGAAAATATAAACCAATTGAGCTCACGCGCTTAGTCGGTTATCTACAGTGTTCAAAAAAATCGGTTTAGACGGTCGTCTAGATGACGCTTAGGGGCCAAAGACTCTTAATCCGCTTAAGTTTTAAAAAAATTGATGATATTAGGCGGACGGTTAAATATGGCTATTATTGAAACTATATGTTTTAGGCGCTACACGGATGATCACGGTTTGATTAGCGTCTAGTACCTATAATCATTATATTCCGGTTCGGTATTTTGTAAACACTGGAAGGAAAACAAACTTAAAATGTAGTGCTAATTGGACCATGATGGTCAAAGAGTTTGACCAAACAAGTTTTTTTTTTTTCTTTTTTGAAAATTTTGACCAAACAAGTTGGTCCATATAGTAATTGCATTTGATTAATATATGCATTTCCTAAAGAAAATGGCACAATGCGTTGTCAAGGATATTCTGATTTACATTTTTGTTTTTTTTTTAATACGTGTTCGGAAAGAATTAAACACATTTTGAATATGACACGTAAAACACTTCATTTCGTACCTCTTTTGATACATTATACATGTGATAGATACTCCACTAAAATGAGCTTAAACACGAAATATATATAAGATGTATATTTTCAAGTTCTTTAGTTTATATCATAACATTTTCTTAGTTTATGGGGGATACAGAAGCAAAATTATATATATACAGTGATTGTATAATATTATATAAACGTAATATAATATTATATAAACGTAAGATATAACAAGTGCAGGGTTCTTTGTGACCCAAAAATATTTTTTACCGGATACATAATATTATATAAACGTAAAAAAAATTTTGTATATAAATTATGCTTATTAAACTGGGTTATGAAAACTTAACATGATCTTATTAAGCTGGATTATGACCCAACATAGAAGATAATTAAGAAAAAAAATTAAAAATGGGCTCAGATACAATTTGATCCCTTGAAACAGAGGTCAAATGAAAATTTTGACACCAAATGATCTACCAAAACCATCAAAACTAATACCAAACAACTAATATATAGAATTTAACACCCACATTTCTCTACATGCGTCCGCCCTTATATATATCCCATTATCATCTCTTTTTTCAATGCACATTTATCATCTAATCTCAACTCCACATTCTCATCCACAAAATGATGTGCTGATATAATACACATTTTCTCTTGGATAATTAATGTGACAGATAATATTGGCGAAATGATTTGTTCGTTCGAGGAATTACACTACTCAGCCCCATGAAGTGTTATCAAAAGCAAAGCAATAAATCGAGGACTAGATTGCGAGCAACAATGACGTCACCACCTATCTCCGTTACGGAAAACTTTGTTAAACGCTCAAAAATTCGGAAGACATCACGAGCTATCAGTTTCTTCGATCTCAAATCAATCCTTTTTGTAGTTTTTACGAAAAAGTTTCCAGTTTTTATTTTCGATTTCTATTTTTGCTTTTGTCTTTTTAATTATGTAAGAAATGAGTACTTCGCTTTGACAAAGAACCCTGCACTTGTTATCTGAAGTTGAGTGTGCTGGGATTCGACACAACAGTACACACAATTCCACTAATCAAGAAAATAGGTACTAATTCTGATAATCTCAACTTGATCGTGGAAATGTTTAGTAAGAGGCATGAAACAAAGATATAAGGCATAGTAAATAGTCCTAAGATCAAATCATATTAACTCCTCAACACAATACAATAGTTGTAATCGATTATCTAAGGTTTAACGAGTCCATCTTATGAAGAAATACAATACAACAAGTGTTGCGATCATACCGGCGTATTTTATCCAAGTATCAACACGATTGCGTCTCTCAATGAGCCTCAATACAGAACTGGAGAGTCCTACAGTGTTCAGAACATCCAAAGCTTTACGCTGTGCCCTCTGAGAAACTCAAAAAAAAAACCCCAAAATGTTAGAAAAATGTTTTCCCATTGCCTTATCAAAACGGGTTTAGTGTTTTACCTTTAAACGATCCCTTTGTTCAGCATATTTAGATAAGATAGCAACTCCACTCGAAAACGAATCTTCCAGCATTCTCTTTGAATTCTTAACAGAGTTCATAGCTTGAGCCTCATCATCAAATATTTGCAAAATGTGAGCTCCTTCTCCGCTCGTTCTTCCTAACAAATCCGCTTTTTCTTTAGCTTCCAACATCTTCCTCTGATTCCTCCACATGTATTTCTCAAGACTTTTGTTTAAATACTCAGCCTCTTCTCCGACTTGTTCACTCTTTCTGCATTGTGATTTTCAACACATAAGAAAGAAACCACTCTAAAGTTTAACCATGGAATCAAGAATAGAGTCCTCACCTTCTCCAAAGATCACGTTGGGATTTAACAGGGATCGAGCGCCAGAGACCATCCATGTTAGAGCAAAGAGATTGAACCTCAGTAATATCTCGTTTCATGGAGGAGGCAAGATCAGTAGGATCTGACTCAAACCTCTCTAACTTCTCGATTCCATCGCGAGCTCTCATTAGAATCCTTTTAGCACTACTATATACCTCTGACAAGCCTCCCATTGTACCAGACGCCATTATATTCAATCACAACAACACCAAGAAACCGCAGAATCTTCTCTTCCTATCTAAGAAAATGGAACATAACAACATATATTATAAAAAAATCAGTTTATTTTCTGTAAATCAGAACCATTATCAAGAATTTAATCAGGTTAAATTACATGCTAATGTCCTATAATTTACCTATAATCTTGAAAACAAAGAGGCAGCTCATTAACTAAATTTCCTAAAGCCATAAGGAAACATTAAAATCCAAAAATTACACATCCAGACAAATAACTGGAAACGGAATCAGAAATTCGATCAAAATCATAGAATTTCAAATAATATTCCCTAAGCAATACATCGACTCGGAGATTTATATGATTCAATCGACTTAAATCGAATGACGAAAACATCAAAATAAAATAAAAATCGCAGTGAGATAAATCTAAGAAAAGCGAAGAAACTCATCAAAAATTTGTGAAAATCGGAAAAGATCAGCACCTGGAGCGAATTTAGGCGAGCGGAGATTTCATTCGTTCTCTCAGGTGTCTTCTCTTTGATTTATTTCATTCGTTTCTCATTATCGACGAAGATGCAAGGGGCTGGTTTACTTAAACCGGAAAAATAAACCAATTGGCAACACGTGCTTTCTCGGTTCTCTATGGTTAGTCTATACCGGTTCGGTGTTTGTAAAAGGCAACAAAACCAATTTCTTTATTTTGAAAAAAAAAAATTGAAAATCCCATTAAAAAAAATTTCAAAGAGACAAACATTTCCACTTAACTGAATATTTGAAGAGATTTGAGATTTAGTGAGTTTTGAGATGATTTTGATAAATTTTGGTGAATTAGGAAATTTGTTATTAAAATTTTCTAAAATCTCACATTAAACCATAAGATTTTGATATTTGTATTTTTAACTAAGAAATCTCTTGAAATCCCTAAAACATTTTAATCAAAATCTTAAACAAGTTTTAATAACAGTGGATTTGATTGTTCATTTTAAAATCATCAATCCAATAACACTTGATTTTAAAAGATATTTTAAAATTCATGTTTCAATAAGATATGATTTTGTCATTACTCAAATATTTTCAAATACTAAATTCAATACACCCCTCTTAAAGTTTTGCATTCCCACCTTAAACTTCCAAAGAGAAATTTTTGTTGTTTGAAACATGCAAAGTGGTATTCCGGTTTACACTGATACTTCAGATCACAGAAAAATTAAAATTATTGATAGAACACTTAATTTCGTTAACAGAAAAGTTAACTCTCATGTGATTTCTATAATATCAAACCAATAAAAAGTGTGCAAAACTCCTATTAGTTTTCAACTTTACGACTTCAACATGGATAAAACCTTCTCCAATGATTTTTGGCAGCACGATTAATCTTAGCGACAAAGTTAATTGTTACATCGACGAAGTCAACTGCTCCGTAATTTAAGTGTCGGTACAAACCGGAATGTCATTTTAAATATTTAAAATAGCAAAAGTGTCATATTGAAAGTTTAAAATGAAAGAACAAAATTTTAAAAGTTTAAAATGGAAATATTTGTCGTCTTAAAATTTTTTTTATGGGATTTTCTCGGAAAAACAAATTTTTAGTTGTTATCATGCTGGAGTTTTTTAACCAATAAATCACAATGGACATTAGTTACTAAAATCTTCGTATTTTTGAAAATAAATATGAGTTCTAAACTTCTAATTCCAGTTCAAACAAAACAAAAAAAAGTCCCTAACCCAGAATTAAAAAGGAGTACTAATTAACTACTTACTGGACAGTGGACACTAACCATCATGGTCAATGATTGACCAAACAAATGGTCAATATAATAGACTTGGATTCGATTTAAGATATGCTTCTCAATCAAATGGGTTTGCCATGTTATTCCGATTTACTCTTTTGAATAAGTACTCCAGCATGATTTTGCTTTTAAGTACGATTTTCTTTTAGGCCTACTTCTTTTGGTTATATCATAATGTTCTCTTAAAGTGATTTAAAATACAGTTTTAAAATCTACATATTAGAGGCTTATAGAGTTTGTAAATTAAGTTCAAAGGTGATTCCAAATGCGCTCAAATGTTTCTATTTATTTTTTAGAAATTTTTTTACCTAAAAGTTATTTTTAAGCTGTCGATATACAAATGCGTTTTGAAACTATTTATTCCGAAAATTTTCTAATTTGCAGATTCGAAGATGAAACTTGGTTGAAGTTCTCTGGAATTGGTTTTAGTTTGAAGAAGTGAAATTTTTAGCAGTTTACAGTGGTTTTGGAGTCCTATTAAATGGCAAACTCTGTTGCCGATGATCGGTAACGACATAATTTTTGTTTTTTCATATGTATCGACATAATTTAGTCTGAATTTATCAACAATGTCATTAGTCTTTTTTATTTGTTATATATATAGAAGGAGTTCTGAATTTTTGAGTTTTAGTCTTTAATTTCCAAAGTATTCAGAATCGGATTTTAAATAATCCAATTTTGAAAAATAACCTTTTATATTAAATAAAAATTGAACCAAAATATAAAAGAACCAATTTCTCGTACTACCATTATACCACCGATCCTATGATGCAAAAAGGGACTTAATGCCGTTAGCTTTGGAAGGTTATATATACATTGTTAAGATATGTTAGATTTAGAATTACATCTTGACTAAAGTCCCAAAAATTTGACTGTCTTTTCTATAAGTAAAAGCCTATTAAGAGAACCAAAAATAATCTTCACCAAAAAAAAAAAAAAAAA
>VBRH01000481.1:17880-39057 GCA_014578085.1 Cardamine resedifolia | reverse complement strand
TTCTTTCCTTTTCCACTTACTCGACCAACTTGGGTAAACAACTCAGCAGCATACATTGGATAAATCGCTCTCACACCTCTATCATCATGGCGAGCAGGACGCCGACTCTTCGTACGAACTTTTGATGGAAAGTAATATTCAGCAAAGTGTGAGGCTTCTTCGTTGAGACTCTGTACGATAATAGATCCCTAAACTTTGCTTAAATTTTTAACCTTTTTCTTCAGATGGAGCATGTACCGCTCAAAAAGATACATCAACCAGTATTGAACATGGCCTCCTAGTGCTGCTTCTCGGGGGAGGTGGATTGGAAGATGCTCCATAACATCAAAGAAAGACGGGGGAAATATCTTCTCCATATTGCAGAGGATCAGCGGTATATTATCTTCTAAATTGCGAATACCTTCATCTGTATTTTTCTTCAGATGGAGCATGTACCGCTAAAAAAGATACATCAACCGGTATTGAATATGGCCTCCTAGTGCTGCTTCTCGGGGGAGGTGGATTGGAAGATGCTCCATAACATCAAAGAAAGACGGGGGAAATATCTTCTCCAAATTGCAGAGGATCAGCGGTATATTATCCTCTTAATTGCGAATACCCTCAGCTGTAAATGTTCTCGAGCATAAATCTCAAAAAAGACACCAATTCCTGTATTTATTTAAATATTCAAAAAGTAATTAATATATATGCTTACTAGTTTAATAAAATGATGGAAAAACAATATTTACCTGCAATTGATTGGTGGAAAGTATCACCAAGAAGATGGCAAAGGCAAATGGAAGGAGCCATTGCATGACAACATGACAGTCGTGACTCTTCGTTCCAGTAAACTTTCCTTCTCCATAATCGACGCAATTACGCAGATTAGATGCGTATCCATCAGTAAATTTTACATCTTCCCTAATCCAATCAAAAAATTCTTGTTTCTTAGCTCCTTCCAATCGGTAGTCAGGCATAGGACATCTACGATTCGGTAAAACTTCAAGAAAATCCCGATAGCAAATTAGTGGCAAGTCTAATCTAGACTTCATATTGTCTTTCGTCTTCCCTTAGACGTTTAAAACAGTGTTCATGATGTTTTCAAAGAAGTTATTCTCAACGTGCATGACATCTAGATTGCGCCTCAATAAATGGTCTTTCCAATAAGGCAAATCCCAAAAAATACTTCTTTTGTGCCAATTATGATTTACATCAACACCGTAAACCGGATCATGCTCATTACCCCCCACAATAAGAAGTTCTCTCAGCACCAAAATCACTTAACTGATCCAATATAGAACTATCATCTATCTCAGGAGGTGTACCATCAAACACCTGCTTGTCTTTCTTAAACAATCTCCTTGAGCGACGATACGGATGGCCACTTGGTAGGAACCTTTGATGACAATCAAACCAACTCGTATTTCTTCCATGAGTCACCTGGAATGCATCAGTGTTGTCTTGGCAATACGGACACGATAATCTTCCATGGGTAGTTCATCCATATAACATACCATATGCTGGGAAATCGCTTATGGTCCACATAAGTACCGCACGCATCTGAAAATTCTGCTGGCATGAAACATCATACGCTTCGACACCATGATTCCATAACATTTGTAACTCGTAGATCAATGGGTGTAGGAAAACATCGAGTGATCTCTTAGGGTGCTCTGGGCCTGGAACAAGAATGGAGAGAAACAAAAACTCTCTACGCATGCACATAGATTGTGGCAAATTGTAAGGAGTTACGATTATAGGCCACAACGAATATTGTCTTCCATGCTTTCCAAATTGGTTAACCATCTGTACATAATCTAAGATATACATTCCTTCGCTCAAACGCAAAATCCGGATACGTTGATTAAAAATGTTTCCACGTTTCTGCGTCTGAAGGATGTGTAATCTCTCCTTCTTGACTATGCTCTGCATGCCATCTCATTGATTCTGCTGTCCGCTGAGATTGATATAACCTCTTCAACCTCTCTGTTAACGGTAAATACCACATCCGTTTATATGGAACAGGAACTCTTCCACTAGTTTTCTGAAACTGCGGTTTACGACAAAATCGACATCTTCTCCGGTTTTCATCTTCTCTCCAATATATCATACAATTATCGATGCAGACATCTATCACCTGATACGGCAACCCAAGACCAGCTACCAGTTTCTGTACTTCGTAGTATGATGCCGGTGAAGATTATCTTCAAGCAAAATATCTTTCTCAAAATCCTCTATCGCATCAAAATATTCCTCCGCCAAATTGTAGTCCGTTTTAATGATTATCATTCTACTAGCAGATGATAAAGGTGAATGACATTCTCTACAACCCTTATATAGTAGCTGCTTCGCTGCGTCTAACATATCAAAAAACCTTGTTGCTTCTACATTTGGTTCGTCAATCCTATCTCCATCTACAGTGGCCGATGACATATTCTCTCTAAACGCATCATTAACCATCTCAACAGTACCTACATCAAAATCTTCTTCCGTTCTATGTTCCCTAAGCTATCTGCAACATATGATTCACTAGTACTACCATAATCATAATTTGTTTCCCCATGTAGATACCAAACTTTATACCCCGGCATAAACCCATTCACATACAAGTATTCCAAACAAACTCAATCTTAACATTACGTGAATTTCGGCAATTAGAACATGGAAATTTTAATTTACGACTTTTTCTTTCGACCGGTTGATTTTCCGCCAATTTCATGAACTCACAAATACCTCGTGCATATTCTTCTCTCATCGATTCCGGATCCATCATCGGTTCGTCCATCCATGATCAAAAATTTTCAGAAGAAGACATCTATTTTCTGATTTATTGAGTTTTAGTATTGTAATGAGCTATGAATGAATGTGGAAGTGTAGAAACATATATATAAACCTATATGCCGTCGGAAACCCGTCATAAATCCGTCCCAAAACTCAAAATTTCAATCGACTATAATAACATATATAATTTATGACGAGATTCCAATGGGCTCTGACGGACAATGAAATACCCGCCGGACACCCGTCGGAAACTTCAAATATCAAACGACTATATAACGGCTATATTAATGTAAAGATTTGTTGACGGAATTCCGATGGATTTTCGACGGACAGCGAAATACCTGTCGGAAATCCGTAAGAAATTTTTGACGGACTTCAACCCAGACTTTGTTTTTGTAGGAAGACCGTCGGATTTCCATCAAAAATTTCCGACGAAAACTACACCTGTAGAAAATTTGTTCGTTTCCGGCCAGCTTTCTTGTAGTGTCGTACCTATCTTTGGATTTTCCAAAACCTCCTTTGCCTAGTTTCCTATATAACTTATACATGGGAGAACCACCAACATGAACCTGTAGAGCCAAAGGAATCAAAATCAAATCATCTTACAACCCCGATTTGACATATTTCTTCTAATGAAAGACAAAACACACAATGCAGTTGGAAAAATAACCCAAAACCAATAATAAATTAAAACCTTTTCAGGAACCGGAGGACCATTTCATTCATCATCAGGCATTGGTTCTGCTTGACTACCAACACTATTGTAACGCCCGTGTTCTGGAAAAACGAAAATTTGAGTTTTATGTCGGAATTGAAAAGTGAAGGTGGATTAATTTTAATGTTGGTTTGGGAGATTGGTTTTTAAGATATTATTAAACCAATGGAAGAATTGATTATTTTTTGTAATTCTAATTCATGGTTTAATTTAAGTGGATCGGAATTAAACCTAAGCCTATTTAAACCCTGAAAACCGCAAAAGCCCTAGCTCTCTCTCATTATTTTTGTGGCCACCTTCAAGGAGAGAAAGAGAGAGGCTGAGTGTGGCTGAAAGAGAGAAAGAAACTTGCACAAGAAGAAGTTGCAGTCAGATCTGACAGGTCGTGGTAGAGCAGAGGTTCGACCTAGCAAATCGTTTCCTATGATAAAGAAATTTTTTGAAATTGTAGTTAATCCTTAGATCTAGATGTACCATTTTCGGATGTTGATTTGAGTTGTTATTCTGAAAGTTATTTGTGTTTTCGTGAAGTTCTCTGTTTAATACGTGATCCGGACCCATGTGGATTCAAAGAGAGATCGCGAGTTCATATGTGGTCGGATCATAACGAAACTTTGAGAGTAGCTTCAGGACATCTAACAGCCAATTTTCAATGGTGCGATTAGAGAAGGGATGGTTAGATTTTGATTCCTGATTCCATCTTTCAAACTGTGCGTTCTGTCATTTTTGCAGATTTTTCCAGTTTAGGTTGAAAGTTTTTTTGTTGTTGTGGTTGGCTGTAGGGTGAGTAAAAGAGATTGTGGTTGTATTGCGGTGACCTTTAAGAAACCCTAGAATTTTCTGAAAATGAAGGTTTCTTAAAAAGGAAAATACCATCAAGGTAATCGTCGTGAGCAAAGGTGAGTGCATGACAATAAGCTTATCTAAACGATTTTAATATTTGATTTGTTTTCTACATAGGCCGTGTATGATATCTAGTGGATCTAGATCGAGTGTTTCATGATATGGTTGATTTATTCGGTGTTTTTGTGTTTAAATATGTTAAATATTTTAAATCGTTTGTGTGTATTGCTTGTAGATGGGAGGATTGTTTCACTAAGTATTTATCGAAATACTTATGCATCTCCTTTTATTTGATGCAGGAAAAGAAAAAGAGTGACTATGAGATCAAAGCGAGGAAGAGGGGATGATCTAGAACTCGGTTGAGGTTTAGTGTGATTTATTATAATTCAAATATTTATTGAATTATTGCAAAATTATTTATTTTATGATTTTTGGAGTTAAAATCATGTTAGAAAAATTGGATAAATTATTTATTAATTTTGGAATTTGTGAGTTTTAGTTTCGAAATTTTGGTAATTAATTTTGATGATTTTTAGTCATGTTTACTCGATGAATTAGTTATGGTTGAGTTTTTTTTGTGATTTATTTGATGATTTAATTTAGTTAAGCTGAATTAATTAAATTATTTGGGTTTATCATGAATTTTTTAAATGAATTGGATTAGGAGATTATAATATTTATGAGAATATTATTATCTGTTTTATTTATAAAAAAAAAATAGGTACGGTTGTTTCAACTATCAAATTTATACATTTTCTTATCTCAAAACCTTAATCACTTCTTCATCTTCTACTATAGTATTTACGAAAGGCGTAGTCTTTACCTCTTTTCAATCTGATCCTTCACCATAACTCTCTTCTCCCGCCCTGGATTCCTCCTTAAAGCAATCGACTTTTGGTTTTGGTTCTTATTCTGCAGCTCATGCATCGTATGTTTGGTGGTCGACGACGTCCATGAAACGATCAAAGTTACTATCAAAGAAAGAAGCTTCTAGAACCATGTGATAGATATAAGAATAAATTTCTCTTCTACGAGAAAAACTGAAGTAAAGAAGATGGAGCAAGAAGGGGAGAGGCTGTGGTCGTAGGTTAAACTGAGAGAGTAAACATATTTGTTATCATGTACACTATTAAAATCTAACTTTATTGTTACCATGAGCAAAACTAAAACAGTTGTTACCATGCGAAAAAAGAAAAATCTTTTGCAGGGGTATTTTCGTCAAAAACAAATAAACTGAAGAGAGAACTAAATAAATAAAAAGACATCAATTCACTATAATTAAAAACTTATGTATGTATTTTTATCTAGATAGCCCTTATTTTAATTAGACAAACCTCTATTTAAATTAATAATTATTAATAAATTAATACCTTTTATAAATTATTAAAATGCTCTAGTGACAACATTATTAATTTACAAAGGTTTTACTTTACATAAAAGTTTGTTTTTTTTTGTTAATTATTATTACATAGAAGTAATAGAACCAAAGATAAAGATTTGATCACGGGGTCTCGATTTGCAAATTCCTTTGCAATCTTCCAGCTTCTAGCTGCTGCCATGTCAATATAAGGCATCAGCGAGTAATGCTTCGAACATAAAGACCAGATATGTCGGCTTTTAAGATTTACAAAACCTAATAAAAAAAGGATTATCCTAACAAAAATTTGAAGATTTTAACAGTTACAAGAAAAATGTCCTAAATCCGACCAACAATTCCGACCAAATAGGATGGTCGGAATTTTTGCGACTAAAATCTGATCGTTTTTCGACAAAATGAAGGTTGGTCGAAAATTTCCGACTAATTTCCGACCAAGTAAAATTTCCGACCAATTTCCGACAATTTTTTTTTTTTATCAAACCCAATTAAATAATTTAAAAATTCTTCGGAAATTTTCCGACGAAATTCCGACCAATTCAAATTTCAGACTAATTTCCGACCAATTCAAATTTCCGACCAATTTCCGACCAATTTTTTTTCTATATAACCCACACAATTTTTCATTCTCTAAACACTTCTAACTTTTAAATTTCTTTCTACCTTCTCTCTAAAATCTCTCTAAACTTTCTAAATATTTCAAATCTCTCTAAAATCTCTCTATATTTTATAAATTTCTCCAAACCTCTCATATTTCTACCGTTAATTCAAATTACAAAAAAATTTAAAATAATTTCAAATTTCTCTAAAATCTCTCAATATTCCGACTACCCGCGTTTAGTCGGAAACTCGTTGGAATCCCAAAAATCTGACCAAATTCCGACCAAACCGCCGGTCGGAATTAAGGATCTTTCTTGTAGTAGGTACTACTTGAGTAAAATAAGATAACAATTTCCATTAAAATTTAGTAAAATTAAAAAAAAAAACTTAATTAGAAAAGATTTCGGAAAATAATCAGGAAGTTCAAAAAGGTGAATAAAATAGAATTAATGGGAGTAATAGGTGAATCAGGAAGTTCAAAAAGGAAAAAAAAAATATAAACACTACGGCAACAAAATTAGATCTACGGTTCTTCTAGAAAAAGGAAATAAACAAAAACAAAATCCTAAAAACTCTAGGCTTAGGATTAAGGATCGTAAAGTATTATATATACATTGAAAAGGTTCTCTCTTATTTCTCACAAATAGATTCATCAACAAAACTCCAAATACTCTCTCTATATCTCTCTAATTCACCTAGCGAGTTCGATCTAATCATGGCCACAAAGAAGATCTTCGGTTTCTTGTTTCTGGTTATGACGATCACGGTTCTCTTGGGTTCTTGCTCGGCGAAAACCTACAAAGTCGGAGGTTCTGATGGATGGGACGACATGTATAAGTCTTGGGCTGAGGGTAAGAAGTTTCACGTCGGAGATTCACTTGTCTTCAAGTACGATCGCAACGTCAACGACGTGGCTCAAGTCTCGGGTGCTTGGGAGTACAAGATCTGTGACTCTTCTTCTCCTAAAGCTGTTTATAACACAGGACAAGATGTCGTAAACCTCACGGAACCAGGACGTCACTACTTCATCACCTCAAACCATGGTCTATGCACATTAGGACAGAAACTCGACGTTCTTGTCGTCCATGACAAGTCACGTACGATTCCACCACCACCACCAAGCAAGTCACGTCCGATTCCATCACCACCACCGAGCAAGTCACGTTCGATTCCTTCACCACCACCTTCACCACCAGCAAGCAAGATCCTTCCGTTTGGAAAGATCTACAAGGTCGGTGACTCGAGAGGATGGAGCGTTTACAACAGTTACTACTACTACATGTGGAGCGAGGCGAAAGAGTTTTATGTTGGAGATAATCTCTTCTTCCAATACAACAAGGACCTCAACAACGTTATAGAAATAAGTGATGATCTTGAGTTCAAATCCTGCGAACCGACTTCTCGTGTAGCCGAGTACAATACGGGACACGATCTCATTAAGCTAACCAAACCAGGAGTACATTATTTTATAAGCTTAAAGACAGGTCTTTGTCAGGCTGGGCTTAAGCTTCGAGTCACAGTCCGACCATTACCAGAAGCCGTTACTTCTCCGAATGTTCCCACGAAGAGGATGAGGTTGTCTCCTATTGATCGCCTCAACAGGTGGTTACGCTCTTTCAGACCTCCTCATCATCACTAAGCCCTTTCAGATCAACTACTTAACCATCATGTCGAGATTAGTTTAAGAGCTTTTTCATTGTTGACTTTTGTGATCTCTCTCTAGTTGTTATGTTCCATTGCTTTAAGGTTTTTTAGAATTATAATTCAATAAAGAAGAAAATTTACTTCAAATTTTCTGTTTACTTTGATCATGAGAATGCGCTATAACATGGACATGTTCTATGTTTAGATTCAATAATATTACCTCAATCGATAAACTCAGTGTTAGTTTTGCAGGTCCTGTAATAACTATTTTATTTCTATTCATCATAAATAACATTTTATTTGAAATAAAATACGTTTCTGAGCTTAAGCACAGTTTAATAAAATTTCGTGAAATTATATATTCTGCTTAAAATTTTATATTTTTACTATGATTTTTGAACAAATAATTTTCATAAACTTCAACTACTTTCCAAATATTTTTCTAGAATTTTCCCATAAATAAATCTTACATTATAAGTTTTTGAATTTTCAAAGAGTAGTAGGAATTGTATATGCTTTTGATATTTTTTATATACAAATCCAAAATTTTACAATTTCAGTATTTATTTTTTGAATCATTGAAGAATATGCTATTTTGAAATTTTTTATAAATTTTTTTAGGATTTTATCTGTAATTTCGAGTTTTGTAAAATGTTTTTAGTTAAAAAAAATAATAAATATTATTTTCATTAATTCATGAGTGTTTAATGGATACAATTTAAGAGTTGGTATATTTTAGTGGATTGAAAAAATAATTCATGTATTTTTGTGGGTATTTTAAAAGTTCATGTAATTTATGGAAATCGATAAATAGTTGGTGTATTTTTATGAAATTTTCTCAAAATATAACTAAGATCATATGACTATAGTTTTTTTTTTTTTGGTGAATCTGTACTTTTATTGAAATTAAGCTCTCATTTTTCTTATTGCATAAAAAACTGTTGATATTATATTTTAAAATTGCATATAAAAGTTATGAAATATTATAGATGATATGATTGTTTCCTATCCAAGGTTTGTCGCCGGCGGCTTCTCCTGTCGTTGAGCCGGCTCTGGTGTAAGGGAGCATGCCAAAATGTGATCGGGAATTTAGAAGAGGGTTGAGGATTTTTGTGTCTCCCGTTACACCGGTTTTCTGTAATCTAATTTTTTTTTAAATCGCACATGCTCGGTTTAAGTCAATTTATATAATGTTTTAATTTAAGCAAAAAAAAAAAAAAACTGTTTTCTTGTACATTTTTCTTTTTTGAGATAAAGAAAATGACAATTGGTGTTGTTAAAAAAATTGCAATTGGTAAAGTTTTTCGAAACAGATGTGTAGTTAACAAAGTTATATAATATTTCAAAGTCCATTATCTTAACATAAACAGAATGTGTCTTTGTGTTTTTAATTAGCAAAATATTTAGGCTAAACTGAGAATATGAGTTTTTCCCTTGAAATTGCATTTGAAACAATAGAATCCATATACTTATAAGTTGAATATGAAAATGCAATACTGTTAAAATCATTATAAATTTAGTACAACACTCAAAAATATGGTTTTATTTGGGAAAGTTATTATTAATTAGCCACACATTCATATTATTCCCTTCTAAAGAAACAGAGATTGATAATATTCCGAATGCTAAGAGATAATGTAGCTTGATAGAGATTCATATAACTCTTTAAAAGCTCCCTGAGGTGTACATTTCCAAGATCTCACTCAAGTAGTCAGGTGAATAAAGTTCGCAATGAAATACTATTCAAATATCGATCAATCTACGCCACCTCCTTCTCCTTTAGCTGGTCATGATGTGTTTGTATGGCGGTTTAAAGAAAATGAATTCAGGCCTAAGTTTTCCACTAAACAAACTTGGACAGAGACACGTCAAAAGAAGCCACGGGTGAGCTGGTCTAGACTGGTTTGGTTTCCCCAAGCCATACCTCGATTCTTCTTCATCACATGGCTAGCTGTTCAAAACCGACTTGCAACGGGTTCACGGACTCGATCTTGAGATTTTGTGCAACACTGCTTATTTTGTGACGAACCTGATGAAACAAGGGACCACCTCTTCTTCGTGTGCCCTTTCTTCTTCATGTTCTGGACTACTCAGGCCGTAAAGCTGCTCTGTACTCGCATAACGCCTGACTAGGATCAAACACTACATACCTTGATCTCAGGCTGAAAAAACATAACAGATCACGCTGCTCCTCCTTATGTTTCAGCCCACAATATACCACATTTGGAGAGAACGCAACAACTGAAAGCACCATCAAGGTCATCACTCGGCCGCAGATATCTCTCATGCCATTAACGATAATATTCGTTTATGCATCTCATCTCTTCATTACCAGGCAGGGACCAAGCTCGAGAAACTACTTGACTGATGGTGCCAGATTCGACGGTAGAAGAAGTTATTGGCTATTTAAGACACACTTTTATGTAGTTTTCAAGCTTTGTTCTTCCTCTTTGTGCTTGTAAATATTATATTTTCTCAATAAATTTAACATTTAATAAAAAAAAAAATATCGGCCAATCCATTCTAAAAATCTTAACTAAATTATTAATAAAAACCCTTAAATGTCATTTGATCCATTTTATTATTTTTAACTAAATTGTTAATTAAAAATCTCCCAAGTAAAGATTCATTAACAAAAAACTATCATGTAAAGATCCACTACCAAAAAAACCCTTAAGTATCAACTATCATCAAATTGATACTTTTGCATTTTTGTTTGTTAAAAATGATGTGTAAATTTTACTTAGACATAAAAGAACACAATTTTTTAAATAACATCCGGAACGTGATGCAATCAATTGAAAATTCTAAACAATCAATCAATAGAACAATAATACCGCATCATAAGATGCATAAAACGATGAAAATTTAAAAAATTATGTATATTTTTAGGAGTTAAACTCATCTGAAATAAAAGAGAAGCACGAGAACGAATGACGGTTTATATTTTACACGATTTTGAAGATTTTATATTGACATTAGCGATTTTGAAAATTCATGTTATTTTTAAACAAACACCGTGCTGTTTTAAATCTTAAGAAAATACATTTTGTTTTTAGCAAGAGACAACGTACATCATTGATCAAACAACATATGTTTAGGTAGAACTATAAAGTATAAACGAAAGAGTTTTTCACTAAAATCTTTTACTTGAGGGGGTTTTTCATTAATAATTTAGTTGAGGGTTTTAAGATGTACTAACCAGTACATGAGGGGTTTTTAATTAAACTTTCTTACTTAAGTTTTTATTTTATTTTATTAATAATTTAGTTGAGTGTACCGATAGTTGATGTGTATTTTCATTAATGCAAACCCAAATTTATTTATATTTTTCAACCTAATAATTTTTTTATAGAAATTTCTATCCAAACTAATCCAGATTTTTAGGTTAGCATGGGTTGAATTGCCCAAATTGGCCACCCCTACCTAAACTGCACATATCTATTCAAATCCTCAAAAGTTGGTGACCGTAAATCTCACTTTTTATTTATTTATGTATAGTAGTGATGACTATATTTATATTTCTAAGAATGGTGAATTGGTGAAATAGGTAGTTTTTAAAAAATATATGAGAGAAAGTGAAACACTATTTATAATTAGTAAAATAGACTCTCTATCTTTCTCTCTCATCGTCTCTCTCTATCTTTCTCATTGTCTCTTTTTCTTTCATTCATCTCGTCAACAAGACTCATTTTGTACTGATGTATAACCATAAATACATCGGTAAATGTATGGATATAACCATTTTGTATTGTTTGGTCAGGAATCCGTTGGAAACTTCTGCCGGCAGCTTTCTTGTAGTGTACAAACCAAATGTCTGGAATTCCCGTGGTTTATATAAAAAAGAGATATATGCATGCTTCCGAGATTAAAGGCAAATCAATTGTTGTACAGTACGGTTCAAGGATTGCAAGCAAGAATGGGAGCTTTGTTGTGAAAGAAGCACTTGCAAAAGGCCACGACAAACTGACGATTGAGAAATGTTGGATGAGTGAGGATTTGGAAGGCGGCGAGTCACCTTTAGAGTACAGTTTGAGTATTTCAAACGCAAATGGGAGCTTCCGTGGAAAAGAAGCAACTGATGGGAAACATAAGGAAGTAGCAGAGATTTCCAGAGATAAATACAAAGATGCTAAATTTAAAATTGTGGTGGACGAAGAACAGCATTTTTTTAACAAGGATCAGCGAGCGTAGATTTCAATCGCACGATGGCCAAGCATGATCCAACGATTCCAACACAAAATCAGGCCAGACCACCAAGACCAATACGAGAATATAGACAAGGTATACACCGTACATTTTCGTCACCTAACATTTTACCCTAATTTAAAGAAAAATACAAGTTCGCGACGAGCAGGGCTATGCATTAGTATTTAGTAATATATAACTTTAACGTTTTGATAACTTATGGCATTCAAATTTAAAACTATATACAGTATAAGGTATAAGTGTGTATACATGGTTTTTTGTATTGGTTATATAGCTTATTAAGTGTGTGTATATATCATTTATTAATTTAAAAATGTATCATTAACAGTATGATTTTTTATAATAGATTTTTTTTCGATGTTTTGTAGGGTAATATTTTAAATTATACTATTATACTTATTTATGTTAAAAAAAACTTGGAATACACGGGCATGCCAAAGTTTATGAAGTATGTGAAGAGAGGGGCTGACACCTGAGACGCTGTCATGATCCCATATTCGGACATTCTACATGCCTCTATTCTTACACCGTCTAGACATCTTTGAGTGATAGCTTCATTGGTCACTCCATCACCCCGTACTGAAACTATACGCTATAAGCTCTGATTCATAACCGTAAGTCGAAGCAAGACATCATCCTCGTTTGACTAGTTTTCCTAACTGCTATCTACCACCTATGAGAGAGCGAAACAGGGAAACATGGTCAACCACCAATCCCTCCTCCTCCTCTAGCCAGTGCTGTCGACAAAAGTAATTTGTAACCGGATCATTTCTCATCACCCATGACAGACCGAGAGCACCACTCTGTCTTGCTAAAAATCTCCTGAAATTCTGTTTTCAGTTTTTCATTCCCAGCTCTGTTTTAACGGAAGAAACAATCTCCCCCTTGTAAATAACTCATTTGGTTTTGGCATAATTAAAATGACATTCAACCAAAAAAAAAAAGTTGAAGTATAATTACAATATTTTCTAAAAAACGTTTTACTTTGTTGTACGCTTTTCATGTTGAAACCTTAGAACTACACTTTGGCCATCTTTCTGGCTTCATAACTCCAAAGAAAGAGTATGAGCAATTCAGTAAGAAAAAAAATGAAAGCAAGTAGCATAACATAATGAGTTACAAAAACATCAAACATAACTTCAAAACAATGGTGGGAAAGTTGTAGGACATTCCTGACGCACTTTCCCACTGTTTTACAACATGCAGTGTTGATTTAACCTATTTCTTATTTCCCTCATTCTCTCAACTTATTCGCTCTCCTTCATTGTCGCCGCCTTGATAAGTTAGAGAATAGTTTGTGTTTGTGTTGTTGATTAATGGAAGACATACATAAGAGTTAAATCTAACTCAACTAGAAATAAAATTTATCTAAATCTTATGATATATATATCAAAATAACTCAATCCTGATCACAATAGTATTCTAGAATATTATTCGGTTTGAGCTTCATAGACTTCACGGGTTTCACTTCATAAACGTACTATAACGGTCCATGATAATTAGTCCGCAAGATACACATCTTGCTCCTCTAATACTCCCTCACATGAAAAAGGTGGTATACGAAACAAAAATTCCGCAATCAGAAAGCAAAACATGTATGTCGTGGGAAACATGTCAAGAATGGACAAAAAAGTCAATTGACATCTCGGAATCGAAAAATAATTCTTCGACAATTCCGGATAAAATTCAACTTGTAAATAGTGATGGAATTTCAGCTCATATTGGTATTGGTAAAGGGAACAACAACACCCCATGGGAGCAAACTCTCTAGCTCTACAAACAGTTTTCCTTGACTCGGTCTACAAATCGTACTAATAAAATTGAACTAAAAACATGAGCTTTTTAAAAAACTAGCACTTAATGGTTAAATTATAACCAAAATATAACGCAACTCCTCCGTAATGGTTAAAGTATAACTACTCCCCATGATATGAGAACTCAAAACTCATATTTTATTTTATTTTTTTAAATAACTAATTAAATCATGTGAAAGCCCCAAACCTTTAAACACCATCACATCAAAGAATTCTCCAGTTAATAAACCTAACTAGTTTTCTTTTAAGGAATAGAAGTGAAAACTAAAATCCCAACGTAAAACACAACCAAAATCCCACTAAAACTAGAAACATAAACTAAGATGAAAACCAAAATCCATTAGAATTTAGAAAACTCTATAAGAAAACCAAAACAAGCGATTAAAAATAAGGTGAAGAAGACCAATTGATTAAGAAAGAATCACGTAGCCTCCAAGTATGTTTTTTTTAAGAACGATAAAATCTTTTGACGTTTTCGTCTTCACCGTATTCACTTTCGGTGGAGTCAGTTTCTCCGACGGTTATAGTTTCCATGATCTCTTTAGAAAATAAGATCACAAAATTTTCGACCCACAAGGAGTAGATGGAAGGCTTGATACCATGATAAGTTAGAGAATAATTTAAGTTAAATCTATCTTAACTATAAATGAAACTTATCTAATTCTTATAACATATATCTAAATAACTTACTTCTTGATTGGGACATCATAATACTAGGCTTAATGTTTTAAACCAATCACATTTACTTAATTGAGTTGGAGAGAGAGCATTGAGACTTGAGAGCATCTAAATTTTGATTGTCTAATGCTCTTCAAATGTACAAGAAATGTCTAAAATTCCAACGGTCTATTTGGTCGGAATATCATTGGAAATAGTGAATTCCGACGAATTTCCGACCAAACTGTATTAGTCGGAAATTGCAAGTCGGAAACGGAATTTTAGTCGGAAATTCGTCGGAAAGATGGTGGTCAAAATTGGTCGGAAAAGGTTGTCAGAATTTAGTCGGAATATTTGCAACTAATTTCCGACGAGTCCGAGATCTGTGGTCGGAAATTGGTCGGAAATGTTTCAATGTTTTTAAAAACAATTAAAATTACAGAAAATGTAAAAGTCTTGCAAACGGGTGAAAATATTTATAAATTAAAATCAAAATCATCGACAACTGTAGAGTTGTTGACATTTGTAGAGTTGTCGGCGGCTGTAGAGTTGTTTGGATTTTGAGATCTTCGTGATGGCTGAACGGAATTCGGGTATAGATTTGACATCATCTGATGCTGATTCCAGTACAAGACATCAGCTTGAGATGCTTTTTAATTAACTCCTTGAGTCGTTTTTTTTTTGCTTCTTCCTGCGCTCTGGAGTGTGCCAACTCCACTTCCAAGTTGATTTCCTCTGTCGATATGTAGTTATGCATGCCATCTGTGTATAGACCAAGGTAGAAATTTCTCATTTCACTTGCAAAATTTGGATACGAGTACCGGAAATGTTTCCAAGCTTCAGCATCTGATGGATGTGAAATATCTCATGTAAGAGGATATTCTCCATGCCATCTCATAGCCGATGTTGTGCGCTTTGACTGATATAATCATTTCAGTATATCCGTGATTGGTAAGTACCACATTCTCCGATAAGAAATTCGAGTCCGCCATGTGGAAACTTGAAATCTTTCGTTCCCGCAAAATCTGCAAACTTCCAAATTTGCATATTCTCTCTAAAATATCATGCAGTTATCTCGACATACATTTATAATTTGATATTGTAACCTCATACCCGCTACCAACTTTTGGATTTCATAATACGACCGAGGTGCAAGATTGTCTTCAGGGAGATAATCACAGAAAAAATCAAAAATCCGCAATTGCATCCACACAATCCTTACTTAGATTGAAATCTGTTTTGATCTCCATCATCATAGTCGCTGCAAATAATGGAGACTGGTCTTCTTTGCAACCTTCATATATTGGATGTTTGGCATCATCAAACATATAAAAAAAATCTTATAGACTCAGGGTTTGGCTCTTCAACAACATTAGAAGTTTCTATAACTTCCAGATACGGTTCTCTAACCATCCGTTTTACATTATCGTCATCTTTAATAGTGGTACTACCTTCATCCATAAATCTTATTTTCTTGTTCTACTCTTCCTCCTCTACGACTAGTACCCGTTATATCAACAAAATCTTCTCCATGCGATAAACATATATAATATCCAAATGTAAACCCCCTGCGATATAAATGCCTCCAAACTAAATCTATTTTAACAAACTTTTCATTTGCGCATTTCACGCAAGGACAATTTGACATACCTTTTTCCCGTGCAATTTCTTGATTGGTTATAAACTCCATGAATTGGCGAAGTCCATCCTTATATTCTTCTCAAATCTCTCTGGTATCTTCATCAATCCGCTTATACATCCACTTCCTAGTAAAATAAATTGAGTGAGTTGCCATTACAATGAGATAATTTTTTTTTTTCGTTTTTTCGTGTGGTTTGCAAATGAAATGAGATTGAGTTATATAGGAGTGTTTTGGTCGGAATTTAGTCAGAATTTTACAATGGCTTTCCGACCAATTCTGACTACTCTATGTTACCGTCGCTAACTTTCCGACCAATTTTTGATCAACTTTCGTCGGAAATTGGTTGGAAATTCAACCCCGGTAACTGTAACAATTCTCCGACCCATTCTTGACGCAGAACAACTATCCTTTCGTCGAAAAACGATCGATATTTGGTCGGAAAATTTCCGACCACGGTGGTTGGTCGAAAAAATTGGTCGGAACTACCAATATTTTGTTGTAGTGTGAATTTATCCTATTGGTTGATCATTTCAGAGCTCACTGCATATTTCCTCCAGATTCGAACTACCAATAGGAATGTGCTAGATATTCCTATAGGTTGATCATTTCAGAGCTCGCTGCATATTTCCTCCAGATTCGAAAAAGCGGCTGTTATGATATGCATCCACGAGTAAGCAAAATAATATACCGCTGCATCAAGATTCTTTCAAGCTGCTACAAGAGACCAAAAAAAGAGTAGTAGTATCAAACACTAGTATAACTTATGCAAAGAATATACATAACAGGAGAAATCGAAATCACTTTGGAGACAGGAAACTAGTGCATCAAGAGTCTTTTAAATTTACATTATCGTTCTTAAAAAAAAACATTTGATTGGCATTAGGCATTATGTACCAGAAATGGAAGACAGCATTTGATTGGTACACAATGCCTATTTTTCATGAGAATGTAAATTTACACGACGCCTTAAAAAACACTTTTTAGTTTTTAACCTCTAATGAAAACTCTAATAAAAAATTTATCTGTGTTGCTAAGCTTTTTAGTAAGGTAGAATTTTGCTGAATCGCTAGTGACTGTTGATAAGGGAGTAGATTTGATTGTCTTCTCGTTGAGGGAGTAACCTTGCTTATTGCAAAAATTTCTAATAATCCACCTGACTCTTCATCCACATTCTCTAGTTCTATAACGTGGATGAAGAGTCTAGAGGATTAATAGATATTCCTACCATAAACAAGGCTAATCCCTCAACGAGTACACAACAAGATCTACTCCTATATCAAGAGTCATTAACAATAAATCAAAATCTAGTGTCTACTATCAAATACAATACTCGCACGTAGCGCGGAATTGTTATGTACTAAAGACTAATTACTTTATAAAGACTACAATTTGAATTACGAATAAACTTGATATTTAATATTCTAAAGTTTCCTAACAATAATAAAAAAATTCTTACTTTATATATCTACCATTCTTAAGTTCAAACCTTTACTGTATTTGGAATTCATTTCAGCCATTGCAATAAATTGGACCCTAGATTTAACTTTAAGTGGTCGAAGAGGGAATCACAGAAATGTAAGACAACATTTGATTGGTGCACAATGCCTATTGTTCATTTTTTTTTTATAACTCGGGTGATCCGGATCAACGGACACCATGATCTCCGAGTCAGATCACGGAGAATTTTTTTCCTAACTGATTTTCGGGTCAACGGGCCATGCGCACCGACTAATCCCGAGGTCCAGAGAGCCATGTGAATGCTCCTGTGGCCTAATGGAAATGATAGAGAGTTTCGCGTTTGAAGAGAATCGATCTCTGGCCTGAACCAGCAGGATAACTCCTCCTGATCAAGTGAAAAACCACTAGATCAAGACCATTATGTCTATTGTTCATTAATAGAGAATGTAAATTTACACGATGCCTTAACCAAAAAAAAAAAACCTTTTTAGTTTTTAACCTCTTATAAAAATTCTAATAGAGGCCTTCAAAAAATATTTACACTATTAGAGTTTTTAGATTTTGCATTAAATTCACTTAACCTCTTATAAATTTCACATCATGCTTGGTTAGGTTCTATATCTTCACTGAGGTATAAATTGTTCTCTCCTTGGAACTCAATGGAATCTTTTGATTGTCTTTAACTAACTCTAGAGTTTATCTTTGTTGATTGTTGGATGAGACATGTTCAAGCTCTACTTCAGATTCGATCAAATCTGTCCCACTTGCAATTTTCTAGGGACATGTTTAATCTAATCTGTCCCACTTGCAATTTTCTAGGGACAGGTTTAATCTAATCTGACGTAGAGCTATTTTTACAGGTTTATCAACAATTAACACAGAAAAAATGTATAGAGGTATCAAATGAATGTTACCGTACACAATAATTGGAAAACAAAGAATTAGTTGAAGAAAATCAAAAGAATTATTTAAGAGAATTAATAAGAATATAATGATAAAACCCCATAAAGAAGAAACAAAGAATAACAACTGATTCTGGAATTAAGGTACCCAAAGGAAGATGGAAAATGTACCTCGAAAAAACAAACAAGAAGAAGACCCTTCTCTTTATTTCTGAATCCAGACACTGACGCAGGTTTAGATTTCTCAGCAACTTCTAACGTTTTGGGTGAGGCTCCTCAGATTTCTTATCGACCATCTGCGACTGCGGATCCATATTTATAGTTGGTGGGGGATAATGTGAAACCCTAATTCTTTGTTTCTTCTATATAAAGTTCCCTCTTTTATTGGTTTTGAATGCAACACGTATACCATTTATTTCTTTTCTTTTTAGTTGACTATGCTACCAACCCTTATCTTCTAATTTGGTAGATTTAATTAAATTTTAATTGATTTATTAGGTTAGATATTTTAATTGATTTGGTATATTTAAATTTGAAGAGATTTCGGTGAATTTTAGGAGATTCTAGTGAACTTTAAGGGGATGTATTGGATTAGATATTTTAGTTGATTTGGTAGATTTTTAAATTTGAAGAGATTTGATTGAATTTTTAGGAGATTCTAATGAACTATAAGGGGTGTATTGGATTAGAAATTTTATAGTTGATTTGGTAGATTTTAAATTTGAAGAGATTTTAGTGAATTTTTAGGATATTCTAGTGAACTTCAAGATTTTTTTTATAGAAATTATGAATGATTTTGTGATATTTATTATTGTTAAATTTCGAAAGTTTTGCCAGTGGTACATGTGATTTTGCCATCCAATAAAAACAATTATCACAACAGGATCATAATATATTAAAAATTATGCTGAAACATATATATAAAAATTTAAACTTGTTCTAGCTGAACCAAAATACAATATAACCTCTATAAATTAATACTTTATAACGTAATAACCTCTCTAAATTAATAAAAATAAATCTGGTCCTGAATTGGACTAATATAATATTTAACATAATTCGATAAAATAATAAGATAATAATTTTTTGGAAAATCCTATGTAATTATATGATTTCATCAATATCATAAATTAATAATTATATAAAACTATAAAATATAACTAAGATAATTCAGTGAAATATGACTATAGTGTTATTTGTTTATTCATAAATTAGTATTAATATATTTTTGCTGTTATCCAAGTTATGCAGTTTCTATAGTGCCTCCTGCAACTAACATTGTCATTTAACAAAGTGGTGGTCTTCCAGTGGTTTGGAGTTGGGTATATGCCTGCCTTGAGATCCGGGTTCGATTCCACTTGGCCATCCAACCCGCATAATATTTGCTCGAAAAAATCACACATGTTTGAAAATATTGCACTAATATTTTTTTGCTGTTATCCAAGTTATGCACTTTCTATAGTGCCTCCTACAACTAACATCGTCATTTAACCAAGTGGTGGTTTCCCAGTGGTTTGGAGTTGGGTATGTACCTGCTTTGAGACCCGGGTTCGATTCCATTTGGCCACCCAACCCGCAGAATATCTGCGTGAATAGAAAATTGGATCTAAATGGGATTTGTCTGGACCTAAGACCTGAGATTTACCTTCATATTACAAAAAAAAAATTGTCATTTAAAACAGAACTACAATTGATACACAAATCGACAATTTAGTTATATATATGATTTGTTGCTAAAAAACATAGAGACGGGGTTTTTTTTACTAACCAGCAATACTGAATTTATAAACATCTCTTTTGTTTGATTGTGTGAATCTGCGGTCAAATATAACAACCTTGACAAAGTAACATTTCCTAGGGTTCCTGCAACCAAATATTCTCATTAAAAAAATAAGATATATATTTATAAAGCTTTAACTTTAATGTCAAAGTTCTTCGAGTTATAGAAACATTGTCCATTGCCCTTGTTGACATTCTAACCTCTCTTTATACTTTGAGGTTAGTTCACTCTCATCTCTCTAGTTCTCTGTTTCTTTCATTCTCTGTTTTGATTTTGTTCTAAGTGAAAACAAGAAGTAACTTAGAGAGATATCTTTAGTTGTCAACATTGTTTGAATCCGATCTCTTGGATATTTTTCTTACAACACCTCACACACATACATATAGTGGTTTCTCTACTTACCACATACACTTGCATCCATACTTCTACTAACTAGACTCTCTTACACAAGCAACAGTACACATTGGGACTCTAGCAACTCCAACAACTCTACTTGGCAATTGGCCTTTTTCCTTATTATTACATAAGTACAAGCCCAACTTCTGCCTCCTTGTTGACTTGTTCTCTTTGTCGTCGACCCTTGCTTCTCCTCTGTAAGAAGCGACACATGGGGTTGTTAGCGTAGTGGTTGTACAAGAGGGTTGGTTTCTTCGTGCTCCGGGTTCAATTCCTCTTTGGTATGGAAAGTTATTCTTTAAAATCAGAATTTTCAAAGTTTGCCTCCGGAGACTGGGGGAGATTAAGGGCCGAAGGCCTTAACTCCCACAATATAAAAAAA
>VBRH01000481.1:302-13373 GCA_014578085.1 Cardamine resedifolia | reverse complement strand
AAAAAATGGGTCGGAGCGTTTCATATGTAATGACTCTGGAAACAATGATGCAAATATTTTGCATCGCCTGAGATAAATATTGCATCGTTTTTGGTAATTGATGTTAATATGCATTATTTACAAACGCTTCATTTACAAAAAAAAAAAGAAAAATGTTACTTTTGAGGAAGAGTTTATTTATAGAGGATTAATTTTCTTCTCACAACTTGTTTTGGTGATGTGGGAAAAATTAAAAAAAAAAAAACAAACTGATACAAAAAATTTAATGATATAAATTTTCTATCATTTAAAAACTTGATATTCATTTTTATTTTGTATATTTTCTTTTTAAATAATGCAAATTAAGATTAGTATCAATTTTATTTAATTGATGTCAAATAACTAGTAATGATATCACTTATTGTAGTTGATGTTAACTCATAAATTTTATATCGATCATTGATAAGTAATTCAAATTGATATCATTTATTTGATTGATGTAATTTAAGTGATCCAACAAATCTTTAGTGTTACCTTAGAATTGAGATCTGAATGTTGTTGAGGAAACTTGGTTACCTTAAATCCTATCTATTCTCACATCACATCCATCCGCCTCAGATCTCTTCTTCTTCTCCATCTTGTTCTTCTTCAGAAATCACAACATACAAGCATGTCCTCACTGTTAGGTTTATATTTTTTTAGTGACTCAATTGGTTTTATAATCTACCAACCCTTTTAGTTTCAGAGACAGAGGAAATAGGGTTTTACTTCCTGAGAAGGAAATACTTCAAATAGGGAAACAAATTTTAGATGTATGGGAAATAGAGAAACAAATTATATATATATAGGAAATAGGGGGAAAATATATATATTTCAAATACAGAAATTAGGAAAATATCTCAAATAAAAATTTCATTAAACAGTTATTTTTCATTATTTTTAGGGCTTGATTTGTTCAACCGCAACCACCCACAAACAATACGTTTGCGGGCGGTTGCGGTTGCAAGCGTTTAATAACAATCACAAAAATCACTATAGGCCGCTACAGACTGCTAGATTTCAAAAGATGCTTCCAACTAGCGTTTACGGCTGCGGACATTTTGGGTTGGTTAAAAAAAAATTATTTTTATTTTTAATCTATAATACTAATAAAAATTACAAAAAATAAATAAATTAAAACCTAATTCTATTATCTCTTATCAAATATTATCATATTAAATTCTTAAATGTCTTATATATTGTATGCTCTAAATTAAAATATATTTATAAGTATAAAATTATACTTTTAATATAAATTTTTTTTTTCAAACCTCTTAAATAAATCATTTTAATTAGTTATTTTAAAAATTATTTAAAACTAGATTTTTAAATTTTTATTTTATCAATACATTTTTGTTCCTATAAATATTATATATGACAAATATGTTTTATATATTGTATATTAAACCGCTACCGCAACCGGTGTCAACCAATCAGAAAATTCACAAAAACACACCCGCTTTTAATTATTAAATCAATCGTATAAATTATTTAATAACGCTTATAACTGCAATAACCTACTTCCGCAAATTTCCGTACCCGCAACAGCAACCGCCACATTTAAACTAGTCAAGCCCTTAGTTAGGTGACTTCCCGTGAAAATATTATATATTCTTCTTTTAATATATTGGAGAACTTATAGACAATGAAATATATATTTATACACATATCTTCTAGCTCGCAATTCCTTAACATCTGATCATATATGGTCATTGTATTGCTATTGTCCGAATTTTATGTGATCTGTTGTAATACGTGATATTGGCAACGTTGGATTAATAAAATTTTAGAAGGAAAAAAAAAAAAAAGACAATGAAATATATATTCAATATTCATAATTGCTCAAATATATATACATGAAATGTAATACATTAAAAACGTTTTAAGACATTGGGGAAACGACAAATAGCAAAATTGTTTTTCTTCATCTTCTTCTCCAACAAGGATGTCTTCCATTTTGTTCTGCGTCTCATTCTCCATCAAAGTCATCTTCTGTTTTTTCACGTGTCAACTGTTAATTTAACCCCCACTAAATTGTTTTTGCAGTAGCAAAGTCTTGAACACCCCATGAACTCTCCAGTTTAATGTCCGAGTCGGATTTTAAAACATTGATTGAGATTAAACAAGTATGTAAAATATTTATGCAGAATCGTTAAACTGAAACAAATATCTTGGTTTGGGGCGGTTAATGTCAATATTAATAAACTTTCTCTAGATAACATATGGTTAATGTTAATCCCACCATAAAAACAAACCAATCCAAAGTCACTAAACATTACAAAACCCCACACACAAGGAAACACATTACAATACAAAAACAATTAAGAGGTTAATGTATAATATTTATGCAGAATCATTCCACTGAAACAAATATCTTGGTTTGGGGCGGTTATTGTCAATACTAATAAACGTTCTCTAGATAAACATGGTTAATGTTAATCCCAGCATAAAAACAAACCAACCCAAAGTCACTAAACATTACAAAACCCCACACACAAAGGAAACACATTACAATACAATAACAATTAAGTGGTTGTTAATGTAGAGATTATTACTTCATTTAGTAGAGAGACTAAGCAGAAGTTTTCTGACAAACAGCAAAGCTTCCAGGGTTTATTGTAATGCTCTTTGTACAATTATCTGTTTTGTAGATTCCCACCAATCTATCTGCTAACTCAAACATGTTGTTCCTCAAACTGCAACATTTCACCAAATTTCATATATATTATATATAAATAATAATTAGACCTCATGTGATTTTTCTCATGTCTAACTAAGAGATTTTATTCAACTTACCTGATGATAATGAACTGAGCATCTTTAGTACGGTCCTTGACGTAATGTCCAACGATTGATACGTTTTTGAAGTCTGTTGTGAAAAACAAAAAAGAGTGATTATATGAAAGTTTTGGAGATGAAAAATGACAATGTGAAGAGTTTAGTTACCGAGAGCAGCGTCGATTTCGTCCATTACGTAAAGTGGTGTAGGCTTGTAGTGATGGAGTGCAAAGACTAGTGCGAGTGAGCTAAGTGTCTGTAAGTAAAAAGAGATAGATGAGTCTTTTTTTTAAGAGAGTTAAGTGTGTGTAAACGATGTTTTTTTTTTTTTTTTTTTTTTGTGAAAAGACCTTTTCACCACCGGACAAGTTTGCAATGTTCTTCCAGCTTTTCTTGGGAGGTCTCACACTGAAAACTACACCTTCTGAGAATGGGTCAAGTGAGTCTACTAGCTCGAGTTCTGCATCACCTCCGAGAGTGATCATCTGACAGCATCATATTGGCATCATTTATCCGGCAAACAGATTTGAAAAGCAGTTATTTGCCAAGCTTATGGAGTTGTAAGCAATGTTCAAAAGTTAAAACTAACCTGATACATTTCTTTGAGCTTTAGCGATATCGTGTTGAATCCTGCCATAAACTCATCCAACCTGAAATGAATTTGTAGTCATACAAGTTCAGATTAGCTTCAAGAGATCGAGAACAAAAAGGGAAACAGATATAAAATACGAAGAAAAATAGAGGTGTGGAATACCTTCTCTTTCTTAATTCATCATACTGCTTCCTTATGTCATCACGCTCTTGGGTCACCGTGTTAAGTTCGTCTACCCGTCCATTGTAAAGCTCCACTTTGCTCCGATACCTTTTAAGCATAATTAGAGCAAACAATCAAGAAAGCTAGAGAAACATGTGTAATTTGGAGTAAGTAAGGAAGAAACAACAATGAAATTCTTACTCGGCGATTGAGTCAAGATTTGGATTCAACTCTTTTAGTTGAGCTTCTAGTAACGCAACCATTTCAAGAGATCTTTTCAGATCACAGGCTTCATTCAAATTATTATCCATCAATGCTGCTTGAAGCTTATCCGGATCAACAAGATCTTTCTGAATTCTGCAATGGAGCATGATGAAATTTTAGATGTAATTGAGGTAAGTATCACGGAATGAAGGGTTTACCATACGTACTGTTCCATATGCTTTGTGAGTGCAATCTGCAAGTCGTTGAGTTTCTTCTTGTATCCCTTCTCTCTCGTTTCTAATTCGTTGTGTTTCTTTTTCATATCTTGGACTTTGAATTCTGCATCTACCTGTATTCGGGTTAAAGTTTAGATGATGAAAACCACGTAAAGAAACACAGCAACCAGCAAGAAAGAAAAGGAGTTCGTTGTTTGTTACCCTCGATGCCTTCAACTCATCCACAGACTTTTTCAGCTTCTCAAAATTGGACTTTGATTCGGTCAGCACGTCTTTATGCTCATCAATCAACTAAGCAACAAAAAAAAATGACTGCTTTATGACTCTTATCCAAATAATATCTAGATAACATAGATAAGGACAGTTAAAACCTTCTGTGTTTCTTTATACGTCTCTTGGATTGCGAATGCTTTCTGTTCTATAGTTTTGAAAGTCATATGCAACTTTTCCTTCTCACCCTCTAGCCTTTCTTTCTCTCGAGTCCCCTCTTCAATCCCCTTTGTCAGCTTCTTTATCAGTTTCTGGTTTGTTTCTATTTGAACATTACACCGATTGATCTCTGTATTACTTTTGTCGATATCCTAAACATGTTCAACATAAATTAGGGCACACTTAACTGTGAGTTCACTAACAGTATGCTAAGAGCAAAGGCAAACTTACAGTCTGAATCTTCTCAACCTTTGCCTTTTGTCCTTTCAATTTTTCCCCACCAGCGTTCTCTATGTTGGTTTGCAGCTCCAAAGCCTAAAATAAGAGATCCCCTCAGTTCTATATTGCAGGATAAGAAAAACAGAGGAACAACTCCATAGATTATGCATTTACTGATCTAAGCTTCCAGGGAAAAAGCAGTCAAGATTTTCATAAACACGGATGTGCCACATTTCAAAATATAAGAAGTATTACTGATGTTACGCACTTTATCCTTCAGCTGTTTAGAACCCTTCTCAAGTTTTTCAATCTCCTTTTCTTCATTGGAGATGATTTTCTTCAGCTCCTTAAGCCTGTCTACCTCATCTGTCTTTGGCTGAGATGCAGCTTCCAGGGAAGCTAGTTGTTTTTCAAGGTAATTATGCTCTGAATTGAGACTTTCGATCTACAAATATGGATGAAAGAAACGTCGGATTACATTTTAGGCAACTTGATCATATGTCTCAAGGGGAGGGTTAAATCTATAAAATCCCAGAAGACAGTACCTCTCTTTGGCTTTTCGCCAGTTCCATCTCCAAGCGAGAAACTTCGTTTTCTGCAGCTCGATATTGTCTCACAGCATTCCCAATCTTTTCACGGATGTTGCTTAACATGTCAACAATTTTGGAGAGCTCGTTTTCTACATTAGCAACAGCTTCGCCAGACACACCTGTGGCTCGAATGGAGGTTCCCATTCTTCCCCCACGTGGCTTGCCTCCTCCTCCACTCATGGTACCAGATTTTTCAAAGAGAGCGCCGTCAAGAGTCACAACTCTTCGAAATTCTCTGTTCCCACCATATGCAATACGTGTTGCCTAATAAGCAAGAGAAATTGTATCAAACAGCTCAGTTTTGAATCCACAGAAACTTTGTGTCTTAAGAGGTATTACTAATCTTGGGTATAACTAGATTAGCTGAGCTTAGGTGAAATTTGTAACTCTGATCAGATCAAACATATATACCTGATCAAGATCTTTTGCCACAACAGTGTTTCCCAAGGCTGCATAGAATGCAAGCTTCATCCTTTCATCCTTAACTCTGATCAGATCAAAGAGGCGCGGAACATCCTCAGGTGTTTTCACTTTCTCCTTCAGTCTATGTATATGATCTGTTTGTTTTTCCTGCAAAGACAAATTTTGAACAAGAATATGAAGTGTTGGATTTAGTCCTCTTGAGAATTTACAAAGAGTGCTACCACTTGCATTTGATCTGCTGATTCAAAATCCACCTTAACACGCTCCTAACTTCCTAATTAGATATATTAATTTACTAGACCAACTTAGTATCACAGATCTAAAGATCCCTGTATGACTATCCTTCTGTTTAAGTTAGCAAAATTAATGAAAATGGCCAGTCTGGTAAGATTCAAAGCATATAAACAGAAAGTGGTATGCAATACCAATATCATAAATGTTGCAACACCAAGATTTCCCTTTCGCAGCAGCTCAACACATGCTTGTGCTGCAGAAGTGGTTTCCACAACAATGTAATCAAGGCCAGCGCAAGCAGTTGATATTGCGACATCAAATTTTGCTGCAAAGGACAGCCAATGTCAGAGATTGTTAGCTTTGCTGTATTACGTTTAAAATCATTTAGACAAGCAACTGCGGATTTACATCTAAATAACATTTGACATGGAAAAATACTGTCAACTATAATTTTGACACCTCATACTACAAGGAGAAAATAACAGTTTGCAATATTAAAGGACAGAGCAATGTTTCTATTAGCCTATAGACAAATATACTTACCATCAATGGCACCTAAGTCCCCCATCCTTCCATATATTCCTTCAATTTGATTGTTCTCCTTTGCTCTTAAAACTGCCTTCAAAACATCACCCTGACTCTTCTCAGAATTCATTGCTGATCTGAGCTCAGCAACTTTTTCTCTCGCTGCCTGCTCTTGTGGAATAAGTGTTTCTTGTTCTTTAAGTGATTCCTGCAGAAGTTAAGATGCATACTCTCAGTTTCACCATCTAAGATATATGTATTACAGTGCTGTCCTGATAAAAGTACCTGTTCCACTTTCTGAGCTTCTATTGCTTCAAGTTTCTTCTTCTCTATATCAGCTTTCATAGAGGTAGTTGCTGCAGCTTTTTCTTCCTTTCTCGTTGATATATCAGAGAGCTGTTTCTGAGCATCTGTAAAGGCTTTCAGAGCAGCTTCATGCTAGAATAACAAAGTGGTAATGTTCAAACAGATGCAGAAAAATTGTCGTCCAACAGTATTTTGAAATATTCAGAAAGCAGCTCCAGCAAGCATATGATTTGAATATGGCAAACAGATTCTTTAACAAACCAGCTGTAGTAAACTAATAAAAATCTTTATAAATATTTTTTGATGAGTCAATTTATTTTGACATGCAAAAGTTCTTGACTTCAAGCAAATCGTTATAACTATATAAGGATGTACCTTCTTGCTCAAGAGTTCACTTTCGGATGATGCAACATCAAGTTTTCCCCTGTGCACAATTAGATCTTTTTCCCAAGGTTCTAATTCAGCACGAATTTTTGTAAGCTCAGTCCGGTAACCTTCAGTTTCAACTGTAACAAAATTGACAGAAATTATCAACTGAACGAGCTTACTCTTGAGCAAGAAACAAATCATTATAGGTGAGTACTAGCATGTTTAACAAGTTGCCAATTCCAAGTCCTTTTTATTGCAATGTTGTTAAAGAAGCTGCCAGGGTAACACACCTTTAGCTTTCTCTTTGATTTCATCCAATGCCTTCTCCTCGTCTAGCAAGATCTTCTGAAGCTTTGGTATATTTTCTTGAAGTTTAGGTATTAGATTTCTCGAGTCCTCACACTCCTTTGTCATATCACTGATTTTGGATGAATCCTGCATAAAAACACAGGTAAAGTATATGCAAGCATAAACAAGTTTAACTATCCTTCTATAACTACCAACCTTTTCAAGTTTATCCTCGAGTTTCTTGATTTTTTGCTTCACATGCTTCAAATCCTCCCTATGCTTTACGTCCTGCCGTTCAAACTCTTTGAACTTTTCCTTACAGCCTTTAAGCTCATTATCAAGACCCTAATCATTGCAAAGGAAGAGAAGGTGACTCACCATTTGTAGAAACTTAGGAGAGGAAAAAAATGAAATTTAGGCACATCAGCCATGAGCATGGGAGCAGAACACATTTGGATTTCAGACATACCTCTTGTCTCTTCTTATGTTTTTCATGCACAGACTCAAGTTCTTGTAACTCCTTATTACTCTCATCCATTTTCACTCTGAAACAGAAATGTTACTAAAAAGTTCATAGAATTTCTTTTGATATTTCAAGGAAATTTAGTAGCACTTACCGGTCATCTTTTAGATTATTTTCCAAACTCTGCAAGCTTTCTGTCTGTTCAGTAATTTTAGCTAAAGTATCTTCATATGCCATTTTTGTAGCCTTTTCTTGCCATTTTAGATATGATAGCTCTTTCAGCATGTAAGTCTCTGCCTCATCCTTCACACCCTGCTCAAAAAACACATATACAACAAAGAAGGTCACATACAAAGACCAGGTGACATACAAAGAGAGGGAAACCGTCTACAAACCTCTAAATTGTCTCTTTCTTTCTCTGCTAGTTTCACCATTTGTACAACTCCAGAACGCTTTTCATTGAGGGTTTCAAGCCTAAATTTCAGAGAGGAAACTATCATCGAACAAATCCAAAATAGCAAATATGCATATGCAACTAGAAGAAAGTACGTGAGTTTGCATTTTCTATTCAAGAAATGCGTCTCAAACGCAATTCTTGGGCGTTTTTTCATATTATAAAGAAATTGTAGGCCGTTAGGATCACTCACTGCTTATTTAGTTCATCAATCTTCTCAACATACTTATTCGTTCCTATAATATCCTCAAGATACTCAAGAAAGCCTTCATCATGGGGACCTTGTGCTTTCGGCTTCATGAGTGATATCTGTTCTACCTCCCCCTGTCAACAATCATTATAAAATATCAGTAGATGACACACGTAAATTCAACAATATATAGACCAGCATCTCTCTGAAGTGAAAAAACCTGAAGAATCAAGAAACGGTTGTTGTCAAGATCAACTCCTTTCCCCTTCAATTTTTTGGTAACTTCAGTGAAATTGCTCGACCTTTCATTAATATAATACTTTGAAGAATTATCTCGAAATGCAACCCGAGTAATCATGAAATCACTTCCAGGAACAGTTTCATACGTTCCATCTTCCTGTATTAGTTCAAAAAAATAACAACTCAAAGTGACTAGAATAGAAAGCTTTTCCAAAGTCAAATCAAAATTACAATAAAAGTAACGCAAACAACAACTTTACCATATCGATAATCTCTTCAAACTGTACAGAAACTCCAGCATTTTCCAAGTTTTGGTGATTAGTTGAGTTGTGAATTAGTTCTGACACTTTGTTAAGCCGCATCTAATAACAAAGAAACATAAGAATTACTCAAACACTAAGAGAAAATGCACTAAGAGTCAAACACTTACCTGCTTAGCTCGTTTCCCAAATACAAACAACATTGCATCTATCACATTGCTCTTTCCACTTCCATTAGGTCCAACCACCGCAGAGAAACTCTGAAATAATCAAATTTTTCCGTAAATCGAAGTGAGAACACTTAAAGACATACAAATTCAATTGAAATTAACGCTCAAATTCAACCTAATTAGCTTCCAATTCTGGGAAATGAAAAAAAGAGGAAAGTGAAAAAACCCTAACCTTGTGGAAAGGTCCGACGCGTTGTTCACCAGCGTATGATTTGAAGTTTCTCATCACAAGCTCTTTGATGTATAGTCTCGGAGTTCCAGATTTCTTCTGGTTAGGCTCAGATTCAGACTCGCCGCGAAAGTCACCCATTGGCTCTTCTTCTTCCACCGCCATCACTCACTCCGGTCAACTCGGTGTTGACAACTGCTTCAGTCCCGCGAAATCTCTTCGGTTTTGACTTCTTCTCGCCCCTCACTATCCGTTAACTCGCTCAATTTGATTCGCCGGACGGAGATAAAGAAATTGGCTTCCTAAAAAGACAGAAATTAATATTTGATTTTTTTTTTTCTATTTTTTAATTGTTTTTGAGTTAGGGATATAGAGAAGCTGAGAAGGTAGACAGATTTAGCGGGAAACGAAATAATTTGAATGAAAAGGGTAAAGTGGTAAATGGGCCCCAAAAGCCCATAGTTGATCAATTAGTCTCACTAATTTCGGGGCCCGACTATTACTTTAGGTTTTTTATGTAGGTTTTGCTGTAAAGATTTTAGAGGTAGAAGTTGATGTTGTATAATAGTTGTTACAAAATTTGTAGAAACTGTGACTTTAAATATTTTTAAAAATTTGATTGGTAACAAAATTGTAGAAACTATCACATAAATAAATGTTATTATACCATATGCAAAATTGAATACATAATTTAAACTCATAGATAAAATTTATTAATAAATTCTATTTTAAATTGTACCATGTTGATGTTAAAACTTAAAAAATAAACATAATTAGTGAAAATTTTCTACAATTTTTTTTATGCATAATATGTTTTGTAATCAATATGTTATTGAACTGGTATCCTGATTTTTCGTTAAATTCTAAAATTGGCATTTGATTATCATATTCTAAACAAGCTCTCATTTTTAAATATTTAAATTATCTTTTAATAAAGTTAATTAAAAGTAAAGAAATGAAAATAACACCAAAAACATTATTAAGAAAAAAATAAAAATAAAGAAATGGATCTAAAAAAAAAAGGAAAAAGAAAAGATCATGATTAATTAATTATAAAATTGATTTTCTAATAAATATATAATTTTGTAAAGAGTTTTCAATTAATATTGGGGAGAAAAGAATTTGTTTTTAGTCATTCTAAAGCAGTGTTCTAAAATACGCCATGTACGACCGTATATACGGTGTATATGCGTTGTACGGTGAGCAGATGTATTGTATTTTATCTATACAGTGTTATTATACATTAACAATTATATGGCTGTATATAAAGTGTTTATATGGCGTTTATAAAGAAGGTTCGAGAAAAAATTTAAACAGTTTGTTAATGTTTTTTAAAAAACTTAACAAAACTATATAGTTTTTCTCCAATAAAAAATAATCTTAAAAATCAAAATGAGATGATTATATCGTTAATTTATTATATTTGATTTTATTAATTATTTGATAATTTGTTTTTTTGTTTGCCCAAATGAGAATTTTAAACATCTAATATTCATATATATATATATATATATCATTGATAATTTTTATCATGATTATTATTTTTATTATTTTTATTTATCGTGACATTGTAAAAATATATGCATATATTGACTGTCTTTTAATGTTTATATATATTTTAATAAAAAAATATCTACCGTATAGTCCCCACATAAACAGCCGTATATACAACTATATGTTATACGATGCGCTGTCGTACGTCTAGCGTATAGCGTATTTTAGAACATTGACTTTATCCAAGTTTTTTCCATATTCTCGCAAGATTTTAAAAATATTATTGTAGAGTTTTCTTAACTTTGTATATATATATATATATATATATTTTACATAATTTTTTGATAGTTTTACATATAGTTTTTTCAATATATATAGTTTATATATATATATATATATATATTTTTTACATATAGTTTTGCATATTTATTTTATGTTTTGTCCTACCTCCATTAAGATCCGAAGCTTATAAACCAAATTTACTTAACGATTTTTTTTCTCCATTATTACATCATAAATTACTTGTAGATTTGTGTTATTTTGGTTGAAATTCATGAGAAAATGTTCAAAACGATCATAAACAAAAAAATCTAGGAAAAAACGCAGACAATGAAGGCAATTAGGGTTTGGGGAGGAAAATGATGACTTACGGGTAAATTATGATTTTACCATTCTCATTTAATGAAAAATAAGTCGGCGATAACGATTAAAATAAATCTACAGTAATAGGTAAAATTCTGCACACAATAGGTAGATGAGGACAAAATCAAAGGAGGTTGAAATCGAAGAAAGTGAAACCCTAAATCGTGTGGACCAGATTTGACGATACAAATATCTGCAGTGCTGGATTAATAAAGTTTGTGCCATGTAAAATAAGTTTGCGCCCAATACGTAAATAAGTCTGCGCCCAATGGGTCAATAAGTTTGCACAAATACGTAAAATAAGTCTGCGACTAATACGTAAATAACTATGTAACCAATATGTAAATAAATATGCGACTAACATAGAAAATAATTATGTCATTACGATAAACATATCTGCGATGGCTGAGTTAGTCAAATAAATTTGTAGTCATTGAAAATAAGTCTGTAAGTCAAAATATATCTGGCATAACGCTAAACAAATCGACGATAACTAAAATTAGTCAAATAAATTTGCAGTCATGGAAATAAGTCTGTAAAATAAATTTGCAGTCATGGAAAATAAGTCTGTAGGTCAAAATAAATTTGCCATAATGTTAAACAAATTGGCGATAACTAAAATTAGTCAAATGAATCCGAAGTCATTGAAAATAAGTCCGTAATTCAAAATAAATCTGTCATAACGTTAAACAGAACGACGATAACTAAGTTAGTCAAATAAATCTGCAACCATTGAAAATAAGTTTGTAAGTCAAAATAAATCTGCCAGTATGTTTAAAATCGGGGATAACTATATTAATCTAATAAATCTGTAGTCAATGAAAATAAGTCCGTAAGTCAAATTAAATATGCCAATACGTTAAACAAATCCACGATGACTGAGTTAGTCAAATAAATCTGCAGTCATTGAAAATAAGTCTGTAAGTCAAAATAAATCTGTCATTACGTTAAACAAATCGACGATAACTAAATTAGTCTAATAAATCTGCCTTCATTGAAAATAAGTTCTTAAGTCAAAATAAATCTGCCATAAGTTAAAAAATCGGCGATTACTTAATTTAGTCAAATAGATAGGCAGTTATTGAAAATAAGTTTGTAAGTCAAAATAAATCTGCCATCACATTAAACAAATCGGCGATAACTGAGTTTGTTTAATAACTCTGCAATAATAGAAAATAAGTTTGCAAGAAAATAAGTGAAACAACCGCATTTTTTTTTATTTAATAATATTCTCATAAATATTATTAAACAAAATCAACGACCGCAATTTATTATATACCAATAAATTCGCAATAGAACTAAACACTTAAACATAATTATTAAACAACGACAGTACAGTTTAAAACCAAAAACTGCAAAATAAATCAGTGCCTTAATCATCCCCTCCTCACTGCCTCGATCCCACGATCACACTTTATCTTTACCTGCATCGACAACAGTGATGCATCAGCGTTTGGAAAACCAAATACTGAGTGAAACAATCTTCCCGTACAAACATGGATTAAAACACGGAAATAATGCAGTACAAAAATATGTAATTCATACCACTATCCAAT
>VBRH01000480.1:8452-42657 GCA_014578085.1 Cardamine resedifolia | reverse complement strand
CGATCCCTTCTATACTACTGCGTTTGCCTGTGCACTTGCAGTATTTATTTTAGGTTAAAACCTGAGTCTATCAACCGCTCCAAAAGCAAAGCCAAGAGGTGTGCAATCCGATCCTCTCGGGCCTGAGCAGCACATGCTGCGACACCCGCAGCCCCCGCTGGGACTCTAGCATCCACACCGGCCACACCCTCCGATCCTCTCTGATCCACCTGCGACCCCGCAACCTGCTCCACCGTAGAACTTCATGCAACGCTCTCCTCCTCCACTGGAGTTCTCGCGTTCTTCTGAACGCTCTCCTCCTCTACTGAAGCTCTCGCATTCCTCTGAACGCGACCCCAACCTCCATGATTACCACGACCACGGACTCCACCTCGGTTAGCCATCTACACTTACACAAAACCAGGTAAGCCACTAAACCAACTAACCCAAAGCAAACACAACTTACCGTGGAATCTCATTGAAGGTTCGAAGAGGATGATCTAGAACTTCATGCTCAAACAAAAAGACTAACTGACATAGACAATTTCAAACAACGGTTTTCTAATGCAACACATAACACCGAAAAATCAATTTAACTCCAAAGTATATTTTTCATAAACCGTCATAGAACCGTAAATGCTCTTATACCAAATTGAAACAACCGCACCCATTTTTTTTTAATTATTAAAATCCCCATAAATAATAATAATAATAACATCAATTAACAACTCATAGAAAATTTCAATAAAATAATTAAACTCAACAAAAATTAATTCAACAAATTAATTCGCTGTTCAAAAAAAAATCACAATAAACCATAATTCACCAATTTAACCAATAGACTTTTAAACCAAAACAAATCACAAATCTAATAAACAAAATCACCGACAAACCGACAAGTCTAGATCATCCCCTCTTCCTCGCCCTGATCCCACGGTTACAATTTTTCTTTTCCTGCATCAATAAAAAAGAGATGCATAAGTATTACGATAAATACTTAGTGAGGCAATCCTCCCATCTACATACTATACACACAAACAATTATAAATATTTAATATAATTTATCATGAAAATACTGAATAAACCAACCATCTCATGAAACACTCGATCTAGACCCACCAGAGATCGGAAACGGCTTATAATCATGAAATCACATCAAATATACAAATTGTTCAGCTAAACCTATGGTCATGCACCCATCTTGACCACGCACAAAAAAATTCCAGACGAAAAACTGCAATTTTCCAAAACCTAGCGGAATGTATAAAACCTAAATTCCCGAACGCAACCTAGGAAAAATAATCAAAAATAAGAAAGTCAACTCCTATGAAAATGACATCACTAACGACAAAACAAAACACCCTCACAACAACCCTTTTCTTCTTCTTCTTCTTCTTCTTCTTCTTCTTCTTCTTCTTCTTCTTCTTCTTCTTCTTCTTCTTTCTTCTTCTTCTTCTTCTTAAAGATGAAAGTTACAGGAAAATGATACACTTCTTCTTAAAGATGAAAGTTACAGGAAAATGATACAATTTTGTAGTATTGGTAAATCAACTTGGTACAACTAAGACAATCGGAAAATTAAAATCAAATGTTTTTTTCAGAAGAAAATGAATAATATCATAATCAATGGATTGGGGAGAAGAGGGAATTGGCATAGGCCAATTTTTTCAGTACCTCATTAGAATCAATGGATTATTCCTCACGAGATACAAGAGTAGTATTCCTTACCTCCGAATTATGAAAAGAAAAAAGAAAGACATTTAACAACTAGGTTCCCATTGGTTGGAGAACATCACGGAAAAAGTTCGAGTAATAGGGGGCGAGGAGCAACTCAAAGTGGTCAAAAATCGACTCAGTGGGCAAAGATCAACTCAAAGTGGGCAAGACATGTTTAGATGGTTTCAGTGTGGTGATGGTGCAACGAATGTTTCTTATTTTTCTATGATTGTATTGCGCCTTTCCGCAGGACTGGGCACATGTTAGCTGTAGGAAGTATGGTTCCGAAAGTGACTTCAAAAATTGACAAAAAGGTTTCCCTTGCTAATTGGCGAGTTGCTTCATTCGGTTTCGAGTATGTCCCAAGAGCGAGGCGAGTTTTGGAACCCTACAACGAGAGGGGCGCCTCGCGAGCCGGGCTTCCAGAGTTGTGGTTGTATGGTTTGATTATTTGTATTAGAAAGACTAGTCAAAATTCATTTATGTCGAGGTACAACTATCTAAAACTGGTGGTGCAACTATGTTTTATTTGATTTTAAGTTTTGTTATTTGTATTAGAAAGACACGTTTTTGTTAACTTAAGGTTTGTTTAGATCAGTGACATATATATAAGAAAGAAAAAAACTATTGTTTTGGTTATTGGTTACATAACATCATATTCCATCAACAAATGTCTTATATTCTTAAGGTTCGTTTAGATGTGAAGCACTTGAAATACTACAAAATGGTGAAATAATGTCTTTTAACATATTTGTTTTTATGAAATTATAGTAAATTCACTTTAATAATATAATGGAATAAATACAACTATAGAAAATCAATTCTCAGTATGATACAATTAATTAAACATTAAAATCATCCAAATACAACTATGTACAATAGGGGGTACAACTATAAAATTGGGTATAACTATAGGACAACAATGTTATACAACATTTTCTCAATGTAATATGTACTTGTGTCGGATCCTAAGTGCATGTAAATATATTTTTTGTCAGACCCCATGTACTTTTCATAATTAGTTTTGTGAGATTCTAGGTACTTTACCATTGTATGCCATTATTCTATTTAAAAATATTTTAAATCATGAATTGACATTAAAATTAACAATTAACATCAAAATTAACAATTAACATTAAAATTTAACAATTAAAATTAAAATTCAAATTTCATATTTAAATTTAAAAATTAACAATTAAAATTTAAAATTAATAAATAACATTAAAAATTAACAATTAACATTTAAATTTAACAAGGAGTAGCATTTAAATTTAACAATTAACATTTAAATTAATAATTTAAATTTAAATTTAAAAATTAACATTTAATTCATGTTTAATTATTTTAATTAATAATTAACATTTAATTTTGTTGGTTCTAGGTTTAAGTATTAAATATTAATTTATGTTTAATTAATACAATTAATTATAATTAATTACATTTAAATTTGATAAATAATTATTAATTCATGTTTAATTACTATAAGTAATTATATTTAAATTTAATTAAAAATAATAATTCAAGTTTAATTATTATAAGTTAATTACATTATTTAATTATTAATTCATGTTTAAATTTAATTGTGCTTAGACATTTATAAGAAAATTTTCTGCTAGTTATACATAGTAATACTAGTAATTGTACCAAAATGGCCTAAAACTGAGACCTACGAATTCCACATTCCACCAAACACCAAAAAAAAAAAAACAAGTTTAACATTCAACCAAAGGAGATTTTCGTAAAAAAAATATGTAACCAAAAAATATGTTCAACATTCAATTAGAAAATATGTAAACCTTCTTCTGCTTCTTCCCTTTCGTATAAGGAGATTTTCGGAGCTTTGACGGTTCGATCTTCCTCTTCGACTCGCGTTGACATTGCTTCTTAGCACACATTTTCCCTCTTTGTAGCTTCTTCATTGGACATGATGAGGTTCAACGCTTCTTCTTGCTCTTCTTCTTAGCACCTCTTCCACGAAGGGATGCATCGATATTCATGATTTTTTATTAAAGCCATACATGCATTATTAAGACAAAACACCAGATTTAGTCCTATTTTCGGACAAAATATTCAAAAGAAAGTTCAAAATTCCGTGACCATAATTTCTCAGAGACAACATAAATCATTATTAATAGACCTTAATTCATAATTGTATAATCCTAATTAATAGATTTATGTAAACCTTACATTTTCCTCAAAAATTAACATTTTTGTAAATCCTAGTTTCTAAAATTGAAGTTCAAAGGAGAGGAGAGAAACCTTATTGAGGACGGTGGAGAGCGACGGTTACATTTAGCAGTTGAAGAGCACCGTGATATGATAAATTACTGAAGAGGAAGAGCTCTGTTTGTCGACGAACAAGAAGAATACGTGAAGAACTAAAGACGAAAAAGAGAGAGACGGCAATGACGAACGATGGAGGTTCGAAGGAGGAGGAAGAATCTGGAATTTGAAAACGGAATTAGAGTTTATGGGGAGTTCGTTTCTGGGTAAAGAACAAGCGATTCAAAGGTGAAAAAGAGAAAAAAGAGATGAAAAATGAGATGATTTTGATTGGTTTTTCTTTGTATCCAATTTTTTTTTTTTTTTTCAATCAATTTTAGATTAATATTTGTTATTGGGCTGAGCTTGGTCTGATTTAATTGTATCAATTGGATGCATCAGATTTGGCTGTAATTAACTATAAATCTTAAGATTTTTAGTAACTTACACACTTTTAAATTAAAAAAAAAAAGATTTAAATAATTATATTTTATAACAGAAGTATCTCAGCCTAATTTTAGAAGGAGAACTGCATCTTAGCTATTGGTCCCCAACAAATGACATGATTTTAAAACCTCTCCATTCAAATAAAACACAAATCGAACCGACGTAAAATTCGGTACATACCGAATTTTCCGAAATCCAAAATCCAAAATCTTAAACCGATTTCTCAAACCTAATCTATGTCCGTCCCCTTTGGTCTCTTTAACCTCCAAACTTTTCTCGCCGTCGCCGGTAATTTTCTACCCCAACCACCGTCCGTCTCCACCGTCGTAGAATCGCCTTCAATCGATAAATTATAGAAAGATTCAACCAAAACAAAAATCATGCTTCTCGGTGAAAATTGTATCCACGAGACATACTACGAGATTCTCTCCATCAAAGAAGAAGCAAGCTATGAAGAAATCCGCAATAGCTACCGATCTGCGATTCTTCACTCTCATCCAGATAAGCTTAACAACAACAACAACAACAAGAACAGTTCTCGTTGTAGCTCAGATGAAAAGTTTCTCAAGATTCAAAAGGCTTGGGAAGTTTTAAGTGATGTAGAGCTTCGTGTAGTTTATGATAATGATCTTAGATCTTCAAGACATGATTATGGAATCACTGCTGCTGATGAGATTAGTATTGAGGATATGTTTGTTGAGATTAGTGGAAAAGAAGGTGAACAAGTTATTGATCTGTTTTATCAGTGTAGGTGTGGTGATTACTTCACTGTTGATTCTACCGAGGTTGGAACTATGGGGTTTGCATTGTTGAGAGATGGTGATTGTGTTCAAGTTAGGAGATTGGATGCTTTTGTGGCTTCTGTTGTTCTTCCTTGTGGATCTTGTTCTCTGAAAACTCGAGTTTGGGTTGATTCTGATATGAAGATTCATCTCCAAGATGATCAATTGTGAGCAATGTAGGTAGGTTATGGTTCAGGATGATTCTTTGCCCATGTCTGGATTAATTCAGAACTGAGGAATCTCTCTTTATTCAAGGTGATCGTCATGGTCAGGTTCGGACAGAAGGAGTTCTGCTTGAGGATGATTATTTGTGACTGTGTGGATAGATTTACTTAGGAATAGTATGGCTGGAGATGATTTTTTTGTGACCAATGTGATCTTGGTTGGTTCAGATTTGGAAATTCTCTTATTGTGGCCTTTGTATTCATTTGTTGAAGAACTTTTCGTTTCTGTAAGGAACTTAAATTATAATGGGAAATAAAAGGGCCTTTTGGTTTTTCTACTCGTTTTTCTCCTCTTTAGTTTCAATCCTGTCTCATATTTTGAATTTGCTCGAAGCTAAATATTCACATCACATCACATTGTCTTGTATTTGGTGTTTTTGTAAATATCCGACTCAGAATCTTCTGTTTGCGAATAAGAATGTGAACGAGAGAAGAAGCGATGTAGATGTACATCAAGACTCTGCGTTCTCAAAAGAATGGTATTTCTTCTTAGCCACCCTAGTTTTCCATTTTCTACTGAATCTATTTTGCCATGGTAATGTCTTGCCTTATCTGATATTTACGGTGAAATTGATTGAGATTAGATATAGAGGACCAAGTGGTAATGATTTCTGTCGGAACAGATTGATTACTGCAATTACAACCTCGGTGAAAGGCGTAGATCAGGGTAAATTTTTAGTCATTGTTATTCGCATGTATGTGTCTCATTGTGCAAATTGAGCATATTTGGTTTAAGAATCCACAGGTTGCAAACAATAGATGATAAAATTGGATTCCAGGATGAATTTGGTTTTCAGTTTTGTTGTAACAAATTGTTATACACTGCAAAATTTGGATGTGACGAAGAACACATTGTTGGTCTATGGTAAGCCAAGGGAACTAAAGAACACATTGTTGCCACAGTACACTAGATAAGTACCATTATCCATCAGGTATCCATCTTTCTTAGTGTAGACGCATAAAGAACTAAGAAGAAGCTGTGCATACTTGCTCTACAATGTCTATTTAGTTCTTTTTATTGTCGTATACAATGTCTTACAGATGATGTTATGTAGTCTCATTATTCTTTTCACTGTTTACCAAACACGTTCAAGTATATGAACTTAGATAATAAGCAGAAATAGAAACTCAAGAAAATATTACTTGATCCCATAGGCCTCTAAAGTAGACAGAATTTCCTGAGCTCCACCATTCTCTTTGACATAGGAAATGTTAGGACTATCTTGTGGAACTGCGTCTTCTCTTTTGAAATTTTCTTCACTGCGAAGAAGCTTCTCGCTGTCAGATCCAACCGCACCTTTTAGAATGATGGTTTTGTGGAGACCACCCAGCAAGTCCTCATAGTCTGTGTCTCCCTTTTCTCCCAAAAAGAAAACAGTCTTCGACATGTCAATTCCCCACCTTGTAGAAAGATACCTACACGTAAAGCCATCAAGTCGTGTCATTTTCACTGTAGATTAGCGTACTATATGGTTGAAAAAAACTACTATTTAGAGTTGACAGTATCTAACCTGAGTGCTTGTATTCTTGATGCACATAGTGGTATAACATTTAGCCTTGTTGCCGCATTTGTATAGACAATGTTGCACCTTAAACCTCGCATCCGAAGCCTCTGCCTAAGGTCATCGACTCTTCGAGTCTGCCATTCACACACATAGACATCAATACTAGTTTCATGAATTTAAGAGAAGTATGTATGCGTTAGACTTAAGCTGTCCTCTTGATAAGATATATATTGTTTGAAAGAGTTACCTTGACTCCTTGTTTCACAGAAATCGCATAGCATCTTGTGCTGCATGCACTTGCATACTCTGTGATGTCATCATCCTTAGTTACAGGTTCTATACATGCAAGTCTCAGAATGACCGACCTTATACTTTCACCAGGCCATTTGTATTCCACATGAGTTTCATAATCTGCGTCAACCACCATATCTCTCCATGGATAGTAGATCTCACTTCCGCTGTTACAAACTATTGCATCAAAATCTTCCAAATTAATCTGTGTAATCTCCATAACTTGTTGTAAGCTTGAGCCTGATGCCAGCACAAAACCTATTTTTCCTTGGCTAGATGTCAAACCTGCAGCTTTCGTCACGTTCTTGATGATATTGTCAAAATCCGCTTTGATGTTTCCGTTGTCATCATAGGAATCAACAGCAATCACAAAGAGCATCTGCCTTCTACCAGGGCTGTAGATAACAGATGGACGACCTTTCATGGAATTCATTTGACTTATGGCATCGACTAGTTTCCTCTGTCTGATACCTGCATCAAGTTCCCCGTTGAGCGTGAAATCTCCTTCTGTGGAGAATCTCAAAGATATGTCATCGACATCCCTTAGAGAATCACTTATGAGCTCTTCTGGAACTTTCATTATTTCAAGACTACTAGTGGGGTGACGGTTTCTGCAGTGTTCGACATGGGATAGGTAGTTACGGCAATGCTCTGGCCATGAAAAACGGTGGATGTTCTTGAGTCCGTTTTTTCTGCACTCAGTCCAGAGATTTTTGTTAGCTACTAGCTTTAGAAGTGCATCAGAAATGGCTTGTTGATCATGGGGGTCGACTAGGAGACCATTATTTAGTGCCTGTGACAGAGCATATGCACTGTTAATAAGCTTTCTGGGATCAGTGAGGTCTTTATACAATTATCTTTGTAATAAGAGATTTGATTTACCTTCACGATATCAACAGGCCCACCATTTCGGGTGGCTACAATGGGCAGACCATAAGCAGCTGCCTGTCATACGCACAACAAATGGTACAGCATGAAGATCTCTTAGGCTGTATTGTGTATAGTAAAGAAGCACATTGACATAGTTGCTAGTTACCTCAATGAGCGTGAGACCAAACGGCTCCACCAAAGCTGGATTTATGAAAACCCCCTTCAAGAGAGAAAAACAAGGAATTGTAGATGACAAATCTCTGATGTATGTTCGACTGGAATCAAGCAAGTAGTAAACAGTGAAAGTCATAGTGTTTAATAGAATTTTCCTGTTAAGTACCTTTGTTTTGGCGGCTAGACGATAAATATCTGGAACTTGAGATTGTTTGTGATGCTTGGGATAAGCTACTTGGCCATACAAGTCGTACTGGTCTATCAGCTTTAGTACATTCATGAGAACAACTGAGCTGCTATTAGGCATCTCTTCGATGTCATCTCGGTTACCTAGTATAAGAACCTGGAACAGCCAGATGGATTAGCAGTATGCTTATTTACAATCTTCATATAAATTTGTGATACTTACCAAGTTGGCTAGTTCTCGAAGCGGCTGACATTCACCAAAAGCTTTGACCAGTGTGGTGACGTTTTTCTTGTGATCAGGACGAGACAACGCAAGTATGGTTGGCTTGTGAGGATTTGTGAAAAATCGCATTATCTGCAAGTGACAAGTTCATGCAGTTATTGCTCTGTGGATTGAAAAACAAGACTGTAAGCTTTTGTTGCAGGAGATTGAGTACCTCGGACCATATCGGAGGTACAGGCTTTTTGGTCTGGTTTCGGTCAGGGCCAATAAGGGACTTAAGATCAGCATCAGCTTCCTGTGAATCTTGTGTCAAGACGTAGCTGAAATCCATGCCTGGTGGTATAACCTGATGCCACAAAGACAGGTCAGATTGGTGAATGACTCTACTTTCACTTGAGTCAATTGCAGTTGTCTACTTGATTACAGTTTATTTTGATATACTCATCGTAAAAGGACTTATACCACCATTCGTGGCATGTATCGGCCAAGGCAGCTGACTCCACGGCGTCTTCTAACCCTCAGCTTCCTCTCCAGCTTAATATCAAAACCATCATACAGCCCCCACTGCGCCTCAATCTCTTGCCGTGTGCTTGTCACCACCATCTCGGCTGCATCTAAGCTCTGTTCTTCAGCTTCTATTCTCCTCATGATCTTATATGTTCTGTCAATATCCTCTTTGGTAAGTCTTCCTTGTTGAAGCAACTGCTCAAACTTGTTCCTTCCCAAAGAGTGACCAGTTAGTACCATTGGCACATTTAACGCTCCTGCCAAATGTGCAGCTACTTCTCCAGCATCAGCATAGTGGCCATGAATTACGTAAGGCCATATTGGTTTCCCTCCATTCACTTGCTCTCCCAGAGACCTTGCTATGCTCACTATGTGATTTAGTGCCCCGTCAACAAACTCGGGAATATGAGGCCAGAGTGACTCCTTCGGTATGTACCTGCATTTAACAAACATGAGTATAGAGAAACTAACTGTTGCTTTTTCAAAGTAGGAATTTGAATACATAAATTCCAAGGAGTCTTATGTGACGGTACTTGTCCCGAGAACCGCAGGGGATGCGGATAATGTAGGAGCCACAGCTTTCACTACCTTCTGGAGGGCATGATAACATCTCAACTGGCTCGCCATAGCTGTAGTCAACCTCTGGTGAACTTATCTGCCGTGTTAAGAGATCGACCCTGTGGACACCTTCAGTGTTGGCCAACGCACGAGCAAGCTCAACAACATATTTCACCTAATCATCCATTAATAAGACCCTTCAGATTGATGAAAAGTTGAGAAAGCCAGAGGCATTGTATATAATTTAAGCTTTACAACGAAGTCTACTAGAAGATGGCTAAATACCTGCCCACCAGTATCAGAGTCTCTTCCAAGCTCCATGTTTTCTCCACGCACGAGTCCATGCATACTGCAGTTGGTAAAGTATGGAACCAAATAGATGAACTTGGTAAGTCTCATGACCATATTGACAATAACAAGTAATTCAGATAAAAAAACTTCTACTTACCTGATTAAGACAATGTAAAGCTTTCTACTTGATTTATCATCTTCTGACCAAATTTGCATTTCAGAGCGGATATGGGGCATGTGATCTCGGGGTGGCTCGACAGTCATAACAACATCATTCTTTTCCTTCTCTCCATCAGAAAGCTCAGAAAGAAGATCCTCTTCTGCATCATTGCGGCCTTGTTCACGTTCAATTCTCCTTTTGGAAAGTCGAATCCCATCATCCCACACAATCTGTGTAAGGAAATCAAAGTAGGAAAAAGGATTCAATTCAAAAAACTGACAAATAATATTTTTTTATGCATAGGCTTTAAAAGGGATGCAGAGGTGAAAAGGTTGAATCAAACCTGCTTTTTCTTGCGTGCGAGATGCCAAATACGCCAGCATATATTTTCAAGCCTGTTACTGCGCTCACGCGTATTCCTTGTTGCTATCACCTGCCACAAGAAGTCACTTGACAGGGTATTTGAATATATGTGTAAATGCATTTGTTTTGGAAGATGTTCTACACTTCATATCCTTTTGTACATGTATCATTTATATAAGGATATAGATTGAGAATCAAACCTTAATCCATGTTTTATACAGGTCAGACTCATCGAAACTATTGACGACCTCTTCCACAAAGTATTTGATGGGACTAAACACCTTCTCTTGATGATCCTTCCTATTCATATCTCCAAACACCTTCTCTTGATGATCCTTCCTATTCATATCTCCAAGCTTCTGGACGATCTTAGAGTTGCTCTCAAACCTCTTTGTGTTTTTAGTTCCAACATCAAGAATAGCTTCCAGGTAACTATTGATCCACTCATTTCTTGCCATCTCTACACTGAAAAATCCTTTTGACAAAAAAATTCTATAAACACAACAATAGAGAAAAGGAACAAAATTCGATTTTTCGGCACTTTTACATACCAAATCTCCTTCAGCTATAGAGTAGAGAGAAAGGTCTAGTCTTGGATATCAACTTAGCTTTGCCATTTTTATACTCTCATACAAAAGGTCCCTCCTTTTTCATTTTTTATTTTTTTATTTTCCTGATATTAATTTAATTTCAGAATTTGTTTAACTCTGGTGTGGTTCTGGTTCTCTATTTTATCTCTAAGACAAACAATATAACTACGTCATGTATAGCCGTTAAACTCTGGAAAGACAAATATTCTGTCTTAATATCAAAGAGAATCTTCTTTTTAGTAAGTTTTTTTTTTTTTGCATTATCAGATTCCTCTAGTGGAATAAGAATCACCCATTTCTTTTTTCAAGTTTCTCTGTTTTTTTCTTTTTCTTTTGTAGATGATGATATAGAATAATGAGTGGTACATAACCTTTTCTCCATTTTGTTCACATTAGACTTGTTTCTATAGCCTCATGTTTTTAAGACTCTGCTTTGGCTATCTCTGTCTGATCTTTGCAACGTCTTTGTTTGGGACCAAAACCTCTAAATACTAAACCCGATTAAACCCTGTTTTTCGACGTCGGTGACCAAGTTGTTTCAGTTTAGAACTTACAAGTATTAAGTATGATTGGGATTGAGAAAGATGGGTTTAATATTAATGATTTATATTGTTGTTTTGTTTGAAGGTAGAGACGTGAAGAAAAAGGATTTAAAGTCGTATGAGTATGTTCTTAGCTCTGTTTTGGCATGTGGGCTAATGGAACAGAGCATATTCCAAGCTTTCACAAATTTGATACCTTTAAGCCACTTCAATCCCTAAAAGTAATGTGAAGGGTTTCTATAGTGGAAGAATAAATTTGAGGAAATGGTATTATTAACTGAAATTGGTATCGACTTGGAAGTCTATGTTGATGCTCATTTTCACAATAATTTATCCACCCGTTTCTAGAATAAATCTTTTTTTTTTGTTCCCCGAATGTTATTAGCGTCAGTTCTATGAGAAAACTGTAGTATAGGAATAAACATTTATTCTCCCCTTTGTAGCTATATCTCTATAAAACTAAGTCTCACTCGTTGTCTTCCTATGAAGGACCGATCCTCAAAATTACAAAGGTACAAGCGGAAAAAATTAATGGACTGCATAATTTTCTTTTATTTAACTAATTTTTTGAAAAAAATGAAGAAAATACACTTATGGCTATACCATCTAAGTTAAACCAGTAGGCTAAAGTAACATATTTGAAGAAAGGCTGAAAATTAATCATATTATTATCGGGTTGCAAGCCAATACTTGGTTGGTTTTGCCCAAGCGCCGGCCATGTTCCTATCACTAGAACTATGTCTTTTTTCCTCTAGAGCTTTAACTTCTGGAAGATATTATTTTGCCAGCTTGTTGGTTTTTATTAATGTTTGTATTAAATTCACAATTCATCAATATTATACCTTAAATGACGGGAAAAAAGCAATAAATATGAAATATCTATATTGTTCAAATGAACGACAAAATGGAAAAATCATGGATATTTTTATCGTTTTAGCTGCCCAATATATGTCATTGTTCTTCTTTTATTATGATATAGCCAATTATTCTCCTTCATTCATTATTTTTTTACATTTATTGTATAACATTAAACTTTGCAAGTTGTTAAGGTCACACAAACTAATTAACATAAGTAACTATATGAGTTTTACTTTAACTTTATGTATAAAGTAACTGTATACTTAGCATAACATATGGTACAAGCTTTGAAGGGTACGAATTCACTATTATTAACATAGCATAACATAAAATAATTTAACATAGAGAGGTTCAAACATAAAGTAAAACCTTCTCTAAAAGGGTTTGACAACTAAAGCTAGAAAACAATATAACGATTACTTAACTATAATAGAGTTTTTTTTTGTTTTTTTTGGTTTTCATGTTAAATATAATAGAGTTACTACAAAATATTCAAGATATCAACAAGAACTGTGGCTTACAACAATGATCCGTTACAGATATTAATGAAGCTAAAACATTAAACCTCTAGACAGTTTTATTTTATTTTTATTTTATTTTTTATTTTTTTGATAAAGAAACCTCTGAGACAGTTTCATTTAAGTTCTTTTGATGAAAATATTTAGAGATGACTTTGTGAATGGCTTTGTGTCGTTATAGCTTAATCAGTGATGATGACTTAAATTTTAGAAAATGTCAAAAGTCAGAAATAAATTCTTAATAAAAAAATTTCATTAAAGATTTTTATTAAGTTGTTCTGTTTATAGCACAAAATAGGTCTTACCATTTAGCTAATTAGGGAATAAAAATATTAACTTTTACCCAATTTACTCCTTTATTCAGTTTTGTGATGAAAAAATGAAAATGCATTGATTTTTTTATTTCTACATCAGTCTTTGTTTTTATTTCTTTTCCCACTAACCTCAGCCAATATTACTCAAAAAGTTAATTAGTGTTATGAGAGTCAAAAATATCGGTAACGCATATTACACATGCGTAAAATCATTCATAAAATATAATTTGTGTGAAGTTCATTGTTACTATGCACGCATAGTAATTTACTTTTCATTTTCTATATAAACGAACGAATTCGTTCGATTGTAAAACACATTTGAACACAATAACATCTTATTGTAATATTTCTCTTGTCTTCTATCAGTATTCTGATCCTTTCACGGGTATAAAATGTTCCTCTTTATTTATATTTATATTTATAATAAATTATAATTTTTTTTATAACACATTATCAGCACGATCAATGATTATGCTAAATATTTATAAATATATTAAACTATATAAATTATTACTATGAGCGGTATGTAACCTCCACAATAATATATTATTTTTACAGTGGTGGTTCAATACACCATTATTCATTTAATTTTATTGTAGGCGGATTTTCGTCTCGATATTATTTTATTATCTTTATGTCATGGGTGCTTAATACACAATAACTATATATTTATTGGAAGGCCAAGCCACCACATATTTTATTTATTATTCTGATGTGGTTGACTTCGTTACTATAATATCACTGTTAAATATTTGTTTATAATATGGTTATTATATAATGAAGGTTCGGTCACCCGTATATAATTTTTCTCTGAAATTAATAGATTTAACTGATTGATTATTAATATTTTCACTTATTGATTTTCTGATTAAATTCTTCTTCAGCAACGGTCACAATTTTTTTTTTCAAAATTTATCTATTTTTCAAACGACTATGAACAGTATTTTCAATCTACAAATACACTCATTTCCACTCATTCATTCATCCAAACATTTCATCTCCTCCCAAATCTTTCTCCGAAAAAAAAAATTGATATAGTTTTCATTTTGAATAAATGTTTCGGTTACTTTTAATTCTTAGTTTATTTATAATTCTCGCTTGTATTTATGGTCTCTTCGTTGGGAAATTTACTCACGGAGAATTCACCATAAACATCGGTTTATTTTTTTATGCAATCATATTTTTTGTAATCGCATGTATCATTAATATAAACGTTTATTTTAAATATGTAATATCATTTTATTAATAAAAGTTTTTTATTTTGTTTTTAGAAATCAAATGGCAAACATTGAGAAACTGAAGTTTCCAGCTTTACAAATAACTGGAGCAAATTATATTGTTTGGACAACTAATGCGGAGCTTTATCTAGAGATGGAAAAAATATCTGAAACAATAAAAGAGGAAAATACTTTGTATCTTCGTGAAAGAGCGAAATCAATAATTTTTCTAAGAAAACATCTTGATGAAAATCTGACGCACGATTATGCGCATACAAAATATCCAGCGGACCTGTGGAAAACGTTAAAAGATAGGTTTGATAACCAAAAGACAATAACGCTTTCACATGTCCTGGATGAATGAAATAATTTAAGATTCCAAGATTTTGAAAATGTTAGCCTTTATAATTCCGCAATGTTGAGAATAGTGGCGCAATTGGAATATTGCAGAAAACCTGTTAGTGAAGTAGAAATGTTTAACAAGACTTTTCTCACTTAATCGTGACGCTCATGCTTACGGAAAATAATAACGAGCTTCTCATTAAAAATCATAATATTCGGCCAAGCGGAACCAAAGCATTTCCTAAAGTAAATGCAACATATGCATCGAATGTGAAATATCCAAAGCGAGAAAACCAAACCTATAAAGGTCATGGTCGTGGCCGTGGTCGTGGTCGTCGATTTAATCGGGGACGTGGTAAACCATATAACGCACAAGGCAGGGGGCCTTAAACTTGGGTTAGACCTGAACAAGGTCCAAAAGGGGAAAAATCCCAAGGTAGTATCAGCTAAAAACGTGAGAACATCTGTTATAGATGTGGATCAAAAGGGCATTGGGTCCATGTATGTCGAACTCCTGAACATCTTTGTAAACTATACAAAGAATCCCAAAAAGGCAAAGGGAAGGAGGTGAATCTCACAGAACACTTTGAGGGTACGATACACCTCGACGCTTCCGACTTCATAAATGATTTCGATGAGACCGTTTTTACTGGAAAATAAAATGATAGTAATGATACTACTGAATAAGTCTCCAGTTATGCCATGTATAACTATTACTTATTTCAGTTGTTTTCAAATACTTTTTTCAAAATAATTGATTGTATAACTATTGAATGCTTTCTATTTATGGATAAAGTTTATAATCGTATTATTAATATTTGTGTTGATTACAGAAATGGAAAAAGATACAAGTGGAAAAATCTCCAAGATAAATGCAAGAGAAATTTGTATACCAGATAGTGGAACAACTCACACTATCCTAAGAGATAAGATATATTTCTCTTATTTAAAATCGGCAAACGTGATAATCAATACAATTTCAGGTCCTACGGACTTGATCAAAGGAAGTGGCAAAACTAACTTTGTATTGCCAAATGGAACAAAATTTTCCATAAACAATGCCTTATATTCTCCAAATTCTAAAAGAAATTTATTGAGTTTCAAAGATATATATCTTCAAGGATATGACATTCAGTCTGCGACTGAGGATGGAAAGAAGTATATGTATATAACTTCTGATAAAACTGGAAAATAACATATATTAGAAAAATTCTCAGAACTTCCCTCTGGTTTGCATCATACTTATATAGATGCCATTGAATCACATCTTGTGATAAAAAAATATACAGAAAATTTTACATTATGACATGATCGTCTTGGTCATCCATGCACTTCAATGATGCAAAAAATTATAGAGAACTCAAATGGTCATTCACTGAAAATCCATGAGATATATCAGGGGAACAAAAAGACATGTGCTGCTTGTTCTCTTGAGAAATTTATCATAAGGCCATCGCCAATTAAAAGTGAAAAAAAATCACCAAAATTCCTTGAACGAATCCAAAGTGATATTTGTGGACCAATACATCCACCGTGTGGACCATTCTTTTATTCTATGGTATTAATTGAGGCATCCAGCAGATGGTCACATGTATGTCTATTATCATCTTGAAATATGGCATTTACGAGATTCCTAACTCAAATAATCAAACTGAAAGCTCAGTTTCCTGATTATCCTATTAAGAGAGTTAGATTAGACAATGCTGGTGAATTCACATGTATCGGGAATTGAAGTTGAGCACCCCGTAGCTCATGTTCATACACAAAATGGTTTGGCTGAATTATTAATTAAACGTCTGCAACTAATTGCAAGACCATTGATCATGAGATCAAAACTTCCACCTCATATATGGGGACATGTTATTTTTCATGTTGGAGCACTCATTCGGATAAGACCAAGTGCATATCATAAGTATTCCCCATTACAATTAGCATTTGGTCGAGAACCAAATATTTCTCATATAAGAATTTTTGGTTGTGCGGTGTACGTGCCTATAGCACCACCACAACGTACAAAGATGGGACCACAAAGAAGGTTGGGAATATATGTTGGTTGTGATTCTCCATCAATTATACGATACCTAGAACCACAGACGAGAGACATCTTTACGACACGTTTTGCCGATTGTCATTTCGATGAGAAAGTATTCCCGATTCTAGGGGAGAAAATAAACAAGTAGAAAAAGATATCAAATGGTGTGTACCATCTTTGTTATATCATGATCCTCCTACAAAATATTCAGAACTAGAAGTTCGATGGATTATGCATTTACAGAGTATAGCAAATCAGCTATCTGATGCATTTGCAGATACCAAAACAGTAACTAAATCATATATACCAGCTGCAAATGTTCATGCACGAATTGAAATTCCAAAAGAAATTGGAGATGCATAGGATACACGTGAGTCTAGGACACGCTTGAAGCGTGGTAGACCCGTTAGTTCTAAGGATAAAAATCCTAGAAAGAAAAGAGAAGCTAAAAAGCATGATACACCTGAAATGATAGAAAACATTTCGGAAGAAACGAATCAGAAATCTAATGATAAGGCAGAATATGAGCCTGAAAGAAATAATGAGATTTCTGTCAACTATATCCATGATAGAAAGATATGAAATCGAGATGAAGTGGATAATATTGATGACGTTTTCTCATACATTGTGTCAAAAGAAATAGATAAGGAAAACGATGATCCATAGCCAAAGTGTGTATATAAATGTCAAAAGAGACATGACTGGATACAATGGAAAAATGCAATACAAGTTGAACTCGATTCGCTAAATAAATGAAATGTATTCGGACCTATTGTACTCACACCTGAAAATGTGAGGTCGGTTGGATACAAATGGGTTTTCGTTAGGAAACGAAATGAGAAAAATGAGATTATAAGATATAAAGCTCGTCTTGTAGACAAGGATTATGAGATATAAAGCTCGTCTTGTAGCACAAGTATTGTCTTAGTTTACAAATTGAGCATTCTCAAAACGGCATAGTTGTACATAAATCCACATATACCAAAAGGGTATTAAAACGTTTTAACATGGATAAGACAACTCTTCTAAGTACTCTAATGGTAGTTAGATCACTTAAAGTTGATAATGATCCCTTTAGACCAGCTGAGGAGAATGGAGAGATACTTGATCCTGAAGTACTATATCTAAGTGCAATTGGAGCCTTTATGTATCTTGTAAATTGCATTCGACCTGACATATCATTTACCATTAATCTTTTGGCAAGATTTAGTTTATCCCCTACACGAAAACATTGAAATGAAATAAATATGTCTTTCGATACCTTCAAGGGACTACTGATTTAGGATTATTTTATTCTAAAAATTCAAATGGTCAAATGGTTGGTTTTGCAGATGCAGGATATTTGTTAGATCCACATAAAGCTCGATCTCAAACTGGATACGTTTTTATGATCGGAGGCACTGCTATATCTTGGTGTTCTCAGAAGCATACGCTAGTGGCGACTTCCTCAAATCATTCTCAAATCATCGTGCTCCATGAAGCGAGTATAGAATGTGTATGGTTGAGATCAATAAGCCATCACATCCAATCAAGCAGTGAAATTCAAGTAAACACGGAGCCAACTATCTTATATGAAGATAATGTTGCATGTGTCGCTCAAACAAAGGAAAGATATATCAAAAGTGATATAACCAAACATATCCCTCCGAAGTTCTTTTCATACACTCAAGAACTTGAGAAGACTAAAGTCATTGAATTCAAGTATGTTCGATCATGTGACAATGACGCAAATCTCTTCACGAAGTCACTACCTACCTCTATGTTCAGGAAACATGTTTATAACATTGGAATGCGTCATCGACGAGACTTACAAGATGACACCTGATCATTCGAGGGGAGCTTGTATAGTTGTACTCTTTTTACCTTACTATGGTTTTTCTTACTTGGTTTTCCTAGAAAGGTTTTGAATGAGGCAACAGATACGTCAAGCAAGAGACTTAGTGACACTGGTCTTCAAGGAGGAGTGTTATGAAAGTCAAAAATATCAGCAACGCATATTACACATGTGTAAAATCATTCATAAAATATAATTTGTGTGGAGCTCACTATCACTATGCACGCATAATAATTTACTTTTTATTCTCTATATAAACGATCGAATTTGTTCAATTGTAAAACACATCTCAACACAATAACATCTTATTGTAATATTCTCTCTTATTTTCTATCAATATCTCAATCTTTTTTATGGGTATAACTTTTTCGTCTTTATTTATATTTATTTTTATAATAAATTATAATTCTTTTTGTTAAATTTTTTTGAGTGCATCCATTTTTCTCAATTTCTCATAAATTACAATTGTATCCTCTCGAACCTTCTTCATCTTCTTCTTTTGTTTCTCGGCCTTCTTCATTTTCCATCTTCTTCTCGAAGCTTCGTTTCTCTCAACGCTTTAGGGTTTCGTCATTGGTCCTGGTCGACCATTAGCTTCAATGTCTGGGAATTCCAATTGCACCGTGTACATAGGTAACTTCCTCTCCATTAAAATTTTATCGAAAAATTGAAATCAAAACTTGGGAAAATGATTAATTCAAAAAACAGGAAACGTAGACGAGAGAGTAAGCGATAGGGTTTTGTATGATATAATGATTCAAGCTGGTAGAGTAATCGATCTACACATTCCTCGTGATAAAGAAACTGATAAACCTAAAGGCTTTGCATTTGCTGAGTATGAATCTGAAGAAATCGCCGATTACGCCGTTAAGCTTTTCTCCGGTCTTGTTTCTCTCTACAATAGAACTTTGAAATTCGCTGTTAGTCTTCTTATCTCTCTCTCTCTCTCTCTTTTAATCGAATTCGTGATTTTGAGGTTCTTGATTTTGCTTGGTGAAATTAGATATCTGGACAGGATAAGTCACCGGCGAATTCGTTATCTGTTGCGAATTCCGGTCATAGATCCAGACTTCAGACTTTGGGTTTCGAGTATTCTGATAGAGCTTATCCACCTTCTCCTCTACCTCTGGATTATACACAAGGTTTGTTCATTTGTTTTACTTAAAAATCATTTTCTTGATTCATCGTACAAACGAACAGATTCTTAGAAATGAAAAGCTTAAAGTGTTGACAATAAGTAAGCCAAAATATACCGAATACAACTTTGCGGTTTCAATGTATCATTCATTAGTTTGGCTTATGGGTTATGAGAAATTTAGCTGCTTTTTTCCAAATTAAATATGAAATCAAGAACCTTGTGTGGAAACTAAATACTGAATAAAAAGCTTTGTGGTCTAACTGCGTCATTAGTTTAGTTTGGCTTCTGAGTTATGAATGAGAATTTAGCTGCTTCTTTGCCAAATTCAACATAGATTACGAAATCAAGAACCTTCTGTTCAAATTTAGCTGCTTTTTATTGTATCATTAGTTTGGCTTCTGAGTAATGATAATATAGCTGCTTCTTTACCTTCAATAACCTTCTGTGCAATCTAACTCGTCTTTTTAAGTTTGAAATTAATAAACTTTGGTCTGTATTCTCTTTTTGCAGAGCCACCTCCACCAGGAGTATCTACGCACTCGAATGGAGCAAGTTTGGTTCTTGGTTCAGCACTAGATAACATCACCCATTCAAGACCACGTCGCTACTAAACTAGCGATAAATCACTTTCCTTTCCTATTGTTAGAATGATAAATGATAATCGATATCGAGATGATAAGAGAAACCACATCAAGTAGAACTGTTGTAACCTTTTTATTCCTTAGAGAAATTTCTGTGTTGTTTTGAGTACAAATCATAAAACTGTTACATTTTGGCTTTATTGCCCATGAAAATACAAAACCCCGAGTTTCAAAATGCTGCATTAGCCGCCGCTTATTGGAGGTATGATAGCTAACTCATCTCTATGATTAACAATGGCGGAATTGGTTGTATATTCTTCATTCAAAGCAAGAACGACGCAGCCACGAACCTCTTCTAAGCTTGGAAACTTGAGGACTAACTCATCCATACATTTCTGTGTAGTACTACCTGATGGCATCTTCAAAGTTAAATCAGACACACCTGTGAGCTCACGTGCTCTAGCGAATAACAATACTTTGATCTCAACTGATGAAATGTCATCACTTTCAATCTTTGTAACCTCTTTGTCCATGGCCATAGACAAACCCAAAGCACCTGAAAACAAACACAAGACCACAAAAATCTCTCTACTTTCAGCATCATAAGATCGATAAACATCCAAATGACTCGAACCAAACCCGAACCTCTGCTGGAGGCTCCGACCCGTTTACCGTATTGGATCGGATCAGTGGTTTTTTCAGATTCATACTCAGCAAATGCAAAGCCTTTAGGTTTATCAGTTTCTTTATCACGAGGAATGTGTAGATCGATTACTCTACCAGCTTGAATCATTATATCATACAAAACCCTATCGCTTACTCTCTCGTCTACGTTTCCTGTTCTTTGAATTAATCATTTTCCCAAGTTTTGATTTCAATTTTTCGACAAAATTTTAATGGAGAGGAAGTTACCTATGTACACGGTGCAATTGGAATTCCCAGACACTGAAGCTAATCGTCGACCAGGAAGAATAACGAAACCCTAAAGCGTTGAGAAGAAGATGGAAAATAAAATAAAAAACGGAGCTTCGATAAGAGGAAGAGAATGAAGAAGGCGGCCAAACAGAAGAAGAAGATGAAGAAGGTTCGAGATGGTCGAATTGTAATTTCTGCGAAATTGAGAAAAATGGATGTGACTCAAAATAAATATTTAATAACAATTATTATATTATTTAGTTAAATATGATAATTATATTTTAAATTAATTATGAATTAAGAATACCAAAACTAAATAGTTGTTATGCACCATAATGACTGTATAGTTTTAGTTAAGACAGTTATTTTTATTTAGTAAAAAAATTATTTTATTTAGTCTAGATAAGTTTTTACAAATTAATCATAAATTTCAATTATATAATCATAAAAATATTTTACATTGTTAGATTTAGTTAAGATTTTAGATAATGATTTATTCTAACATAATAATTAGAATTAATAACTATAATTAAAAAAATTTAAATAAAAGTTAATAAACTATTTTTAGTTAAGATTTAAAATAAAATTAGTTTTTACTATATTAATTTTTTGTTAATTTTAAGTTAAGTACATTTAAACTGAAAAATAAAAATCTATGAAAAATATAAGTTGATGAACATAAAATAACAAGTCAACAGTCTAAATAAGTTGACTATGTAAATAAATCAACCAATCAAAATATGTCAACTGTTATAAAATAAGTCTGATGGTAAAAAAAATTAAGTTGAGATAAATAAAATATAAATCGACAGTTCAATAAATCAGTTGTGTTAATAAGTCAACATAAAATTTTATAAATCTACCAAGAATAAATAAGTTTACGAAAAAAATATAAATCGACCGAATAAAACAATAAGTTAACGGTTTAAATATGTCGACTATGTAAATAAATCAACAAATTAAGTATAAGTCGGTTGTTATAAAATAAGTTGATGGTGAAAAAGATTTAATCGACATAAATAAAAAATAACTCGACAGTTCGATAAATAAGCTTTGTTAATAAGTCAACATAAAATTATATAAGTGTATAAAAAATAAATAAATCTACGAGAAAAAATATAAATTGACGAACAAAAACAAGTCAACAGTTTAAATATGTCGACTATGTAAATAAATCAACCAATCAAGTATAAATCGACTATTATAAAATAAGTCGACGGTGAAAAAAAAAAAGTCGACAGAAAAAAAAAAGGTCAATAGTTCAATAAATCAGCTTTATTAATAAGTCAATATAAAATGATATAAGTTTATCTAGAATAAATAAGTTTAGGAGAAAAAATATAAATCAACTAACATAAAAATAAGTCAATAGTATAAATAAGTCAATTATTTTAGTTAATTGTTATAAAATAAGTCGATAATAAAAAAAATTAAGTCGATAGAAATAAAATATAAGTCGATAATTCAATAAATCAACTTACTAATAAGTTAACATAAAATGATATGAGTCTATCATGAATAAATAAGTCTACAAGAAAAAATATTTTCAAAAGTCAACTAATTAAAATTCAACTATGATTAGATATTAATTTTTCATAACAAAATAAATAATTTTAAATGAATTTAAAATTAATTATGATTTTTATTTATATTATTGAAAAATTAATTAAATGTTAATTATATTATTTAAATTTTTATTAAATGTTAATTATATTATTTAAAATTAATTAATTTCGTTTTGAAGTTAAATAAATAATAAATAAGGTTAATTTGGTCTTTTATTTATTGTAAAATGAGTATTTTTCAAAAGATGTAAAATTAAGTATAGTTTTCAAAATTCTTAATAAATATATAGGGTAGTTATCCAACTCTCCATTTTTAAAAGAGTATACATCACATAAATTCTACAATGTATTTTCATTTCAAACTGATTTATCGAAATGATTACTTATTTTTATGAATGATTACTTTAAGGATGATTACTTTGATGAACTTGCTTGCCGAAATTTTTGATCGAAATCGCAGGTAAGCACAACTTCAAACTGGGAAAACCCTAACCCAAATTTTGTGTACTCATTGCATTGCTTCTCCATTTCAATTCTTATTCCAATATCATCATTAAAAATAGTGATTAAGATTAAGAGAAAGAAATAGGGTTGAGAAAGCTTAATCTACGTTGTTTATGGTTGATGATGTTCTCTATTGTCGTCCCTTCATTTACCACTATTCTCAAATTGTTGTATTGCTTCTTCTGTGTGATTTTGTGATTATATAAAATAAAATTAGGGTAAATTGGAAAGTAGGGTAGTTTTAATGTTGGTTTACGTAGTTTTTACCCGACTAATGTTTTTGGATAATTTTTTGGTAGTTTGTTAGATAGTTTTTATAAAAAGAGGTGGACACCAATGTTTTCATAGCTAGTCCGACCGGTTAACGCGGGATTCAGACATCACTCCGGTCCGGATTTAGTGCTTAAATCCATCAATAATAAAACCAGAAAAACCTAGAAAAAATTGCCTTTAACTCGCGACCCGGTCGACCTGGTGAACCGGCCGGATGGCGAGTCAAATTTTTTATTATAAAATATTTATTTTTTTACTTTTAAATCTTTTATATGCAAATAAAATCTTCGATTTTAAGAATAAAATAATATTTTATCATTATTTATACAATTTTTTAAAAATATAAGTGCGTACATACGACTATCCTTTTTCTTTTTTCGGACTCAATCATAACAAACTATTTATGTTCATATTTTTTTTATTATTATTTGTAATTGTTATGATCATTTAATATTGACTAATAATAAAATGTTTTATATATTTTTATGGTTTTTTCTTATGATCAACATAATAAAATATAATATTTTTATTATAATAATTTATTATCTATTTGTTTGTTTTTAACAATCGATGATATTGTATTATAAATAATTTATCTTCATGTTATTATGTTTTATTTGTTTATTTTGTTATTGGTTATTTTGGATTATTTTGTATTAATTTTAAATTTATTTTTGATTTAAAATATTTAAGTATTTTATTATTATTGTTAGATATTAGATTTTCCTTATTATTGTATAACTAATTTTACTTTATATTTATACAACTACATATATATATATATATAATTTATTGATACGTGGTCGACCCGGTAACCCAGTGACCCGATAATCCAATGATCCGGAAAGTAATCTGTTTTGATATCTGAGTCGGGTATAAAAACATTGACTATGAAAGATAGTAATTTACTAATTACTACTATAGTGGTACGTAAGAAAGAAAATGCTAATGAAAAAGATAGAAAAAACAATTAATGAGACGAGAATCTAACAATGACAAAAGTTCACCAAAATGATTTATTTTGGAAAAGATTTGATGATTTATTTTTTATATGGTATATGGAAAAATGATTTTTTTTTATGGTAATAGTTTACGTTATGGTTAAATTTTATGAAATTCTATGGGCATATGGTTTTTCGATTTGGTTGAGTTCTGGGTTAAAAATATAAAATAATAAATACCATACATTTTTATGTATGAAAATGGTTTTTACTTATGCCTATTTAAGTTTTAGAGAAGTTTATTTGTTAAATTTAACTATCTCATAAAAAATGAAATTTATAAATTATTTAAAAGTTAAGTTGATAATTATTTAGTTGAAAATACAATTTAGATAATAAAAATATTATTAACATAAAGACATCTAAATATACAAATGAACATACACTTAATTACATGAGCTAGATAAATTGGGTTTCTGGACTTGTGTTACATGAGAATTGTGAATTTAAGTTAGAATTTTCATGTGTGTTTTCAAAAATTTAGATAAAAAAAAATTAATCCATGTAAATCATATTATAATATGGTTTGATTTCGACAGGTATAACTAATAGTATATACTAAGAAATATAATATATATTTTCAATATTAAAACTACTTACAAAAGATTAAAATGAATATATTTACGTTAAACAAACAACAACACTAGCATCTTGCAAATTTATGAAGTTGAAAGTACATATAGCTAAAAGAAAAATAATTATAAAAAACTAAACGAACAAAATTTAAATTATCTGAAAAATTGAGCACAAAATATTATATCGTAAAAAATAAATAGAATTAAAATCACATTCTCTTTAAGTTTAGCTTGTAATAAGGATATTTATTTATGTGATGAAAATTAATTATACATAGGATTGACAATTGTATTGGTTGTCATTTAGTTATAATTTTTTTTTAATTCTGATTAATTTAATATCTAATTGAGTAAGATTTGCTCTAAATTATTTTAATGAAAGTAAAGAACATGATTTATTTGGTGTAGATTTGATTCAAATAACAGAAATTTGCTATTACTACATAGAAATAAAACAATTTGATGTTAAAATAATATTAAATATATTATAAACAATAAAAACCAAAAAATACTACAAATATATATTAAAAAATATATATATTTATAAACAATAAAAAATTAAAATTATACTTAAATTTATAAAAAATTAAAAAAATTTAAGTATTGTTTCCAGTAATTATTATGTTGTCCACGTACAAGCTCACAATCACCAAATCTCTATCCTTCTCTATCACGTACATAGCCGCATCATTCATGCTCCTTTGAAATCCATGTTGTAGGAGGTATGAATCAATTCTCCCATACTAAACCCGAGGGGCTTGCTTTAAGCCGTATAAGGCTTCTCGCAACCTTAAAACTTTTTCTTCTTCACCTTCTGCTATAAATTCAGATGGTTGTGCAACATAAATCTCCTCTTCAAGTTCTCCATTTAGAAATGCCGATTTCACATCCATTTGATAGAGCTTCCACTTCATTTGTGTCGCGAGAGCAATAATGGCTCGAATTGTGTCATATCTTTAGACGGGTGCAAATGTCTCAAGATAATCAACACTGTATTCTTGAGAAAATTTTCTTGCGACTAATCTTGCTTTATACTTGAATGGAACTCCATTTGCATCAGTTTTGATGCGATATATCCACTTCACGCTAATAACATTTTTCTTTTCCGGTTTCTCCACGAGTGACCATGTTCTGTTTTTTTCTATCATCTCGATTTCTTCATTCATAGTCTCTCGCCATTCCTTGCTTCCACACGCATCATCATAAGATTATGGTTCTTCACAGGCAGCAAAACATGCTTATGTTTCTTCGAGATCCACCATTGGAGCAATCTGCATAACTTCAGCCATCGACTTGTATTTCTTTGGTGGTTCTGAAGATCCTTCTCCTACTTGATTTTTATCTTGGTCACCGAGTTGAGACAGAACAGGACTTGAGATTATTTGTCTTTGTTCTTCTTGTGACTGAGAAACACTTACTGGAATAATGAAGTTCTTTTTTACTTCGACTTGCTTTTACCCAATCCCACTTCTTTCCTTCTTCATCGGTCACCAATGCACTTTTTGTGAAGAATTCCATGTGATTGGAAATTTTTTTTATCACATTTGTATTTCCATGATCTTCTTTCCCATTGGATCCAAGATTGTACAACACTTGTTCTCAAACAAGACGTTATATCCCATGGATATAATTGGTGGAATACTTAGTAGATTCTTCTCCAATCCCGGCACCAAGAATACATTTCTTATCACCTTTTTCCCCCTTTTTGTGCAAACCGTGATGTCCCCTTTACCGGCAGTCATAACGACTTCTCCATTTCCAACTTTTATTGGAACATTGATGCTTCTATCAAGTCTTGTGAAATATCTCTCTTCTCTTGTCATATGGTTTGTGCATCCACTGTTGACTAACCACACATCTTCTTTAGTGATTATCGGTGCTTCTTTGGTTGCACTAAATAACATATGATCTTCGATATCTTCATCTTCAAGACTCATATGTGTCCGTTCATACTTCTTTGAACGTTAATCTTTTGCAAAATGCCCAACATTTCCGCAGTTGTAGCATTCATTCTCATCCTTTGAGACACTGTTGTGATCCTTCTTTGGTTTTCTCCAGCAATCCGATTCTGTGTGGTTTGTTTTCTTACAAAATCCACACCATTTTTTGCCTTTGTTGTCACACCAGTTACTCTTCATGTTTCCTGGTCGTACAACGGCTATTCCTTCTTGTGATAAAACATGAAACGCTCATTCTGCTTTCATTATGAGATGACACACGCTTCTCATGTGCCTTCAGAGTTCCTATCAACTCTGTTACCGAAAACGAATTTAGATCCTTCGTCTGCTCCATCACAGCCACAATGCTGTCAAATCTTGCTGGGAGAGATATGATAATTTTCTGGACAATTTGGTGGTCTGTGTTCTCTTCTCCATGCACCCTTAATTGATTTCCCATATCAATTAACTTGTCCGTGAAAACTTTGATGTTATCTTCTTCGTTCATCTTTAAGTTTTCATATTCCTTTCTCAACGATTGCAGGTTTATCAATCGTACTTGTGGAGATCTTTCAAATTCTGACTCCAATGCATCCCATGCATCCTTCGATGTGACTGCTGGTGCTATACGAGGAAATATCTGATCCGTGACAGCAGTTTGGAAGAGTTGCAACACCATCATATCATTTGATGATGAGTCCTCCCATTTATTTTTTAATGGCAGGGCTTCTGGAGAGTGATCTCCTTGCGTTGGCTTTGTTGGAACACCAGTCTCCACCACTTCCCACAATTTTCGCGTTCTTAAGATAGTCTTCATCTTTATGCGCCAGAAAGCATAATTATCTACTTGTTGTGATGTTCCCTCCATCGTCTCTGTTTTTTTTTTCTCTTCAGATTTTTGCTTTTCTTTGTGCTTCAATTGGCCCTTGAATCAATAAGTCTGATACCATGTTAGAAATTTGATTCAAAAACAGAGAAACAATTCTCTGATTGATTCAAAAACACAACTTTTAGTAATAGAAAAACTGAATGTATTACAACACAAAGACAACATCTTTAGATAGACTTCAAACAGACATGACTGAAACAACACTAACAAGAAGAGTTGTAACTCTTCACTTATGACTCTTAACATAAAACTAACATTTGGACAAGACACAACTCTTAATGTATAGATTTAACAAACATTAAAAACATTATTGAAAACTCAATTAACTTCCAACAGTGAGATGTGGTGACGAGAGTAAAAGTAAAGAGATTGTGTGGTGGAAGATGCCATTTGTGCTTTTCAAGTACTCTGTTATTAAGATTGGTCCTGTTTGGTCTGTCTCTTTTGCTGCAGCTGTGATGGGTTTAGTTCTCTTGGGACGAAGACGAAGACTGTATAATATGAAAAAGAAAGCTCAAAGGTTCAATCTTCAAGTTACAATTGATTATAAGGTACACTTTATTCACATTGAAGTTGATTGATTTAACTTTGTGTTATCATTTTACTTGAAGTTGCAATTTAAGAAGTAAGCTTTACTCTGATATGTTGCGTTAATGCAAAGTAAACTTGATTGTTGGCTTGAGCTGTAGAATTTCAAGTTTGGTTTTGTTCAATGATTGTCCCATCTTGGCTTAACTCAAGGATAGATTTTTTCCTTTGGAAATGTTTTCTTCTATCATTATCATTATCACGACTTTGGGTTTGTTTATGATCTATGCAGAAGGTGTCACGGGTGATGAACCAGGCAGCTCGACTCAATGAAATGTTCACAGAGGTAAGAAGGGTACCCATGATCCGCCCTGCTCTGCCATCTCCTGGCGCATGACCGGTTTTGAGCCTTAGATGAGAACCCGATAATACAGTGTCTCATCAAGTTATGTACTAGAAGAATAGAGATACATGTGTTTACATCGTTCTTGTGCATAGTAGTTTACCATTTTATGCTTTTGTTAGTCTTATCTCTGTTGTGGGAGACTCCCGAGTGATAACTAAGAAAAGTAAACAAAATATTTGATTCATAGCTAAGTAAAGTCACAAAGTGACGATCAGAAGACACTTGGAAAAACTGTTAAGAGTAGAGTAAACAAAATCAAATGTCTAGACGCATTTTAATACCATCCTGTGATAACTCTCAAAACGGTCTCTAATCCTCAGCTTCTGCAACCGGGATAGAAATAATCGATACCATTCTCCTTGATCCTGAATTGAAAATTGTGCAACTTGTTCCTCGAGCTTCCTCGACCTGAGTTGCTTATCCCCTTGTTCAGAACAGTCAACTGTATATGCAGTAACCCAGCAAAATCGTTTAAGACATCTAAGAAATTATCAAACAAAAGGTTCAATTTATGTTTCGAAGAAAAAAAAGGATTGAGAAGTACTTGGCCATGCACATCATTTGCTAAACCAGAAGCTAAAGGCCCTGCCTTTATCACAACATCTGCAAGGCATACCATCTGTAGCAAAAATGCAGGTCTCTCCATGCTCGAGTATATATCTTCATGATTGAGAATGACCAATGAACAATTCTGTCTTTACAGAAAGATTAAAATTGCTCGTTAAGACTCGGAAGAAATAAAAAAAACCCTATATTGTACTTCAAAAGGGGTTAGAGCCTCTGGCTTACGCTTTCAGAAGTTAAAGTGTGGCAGTAGTGCAGGAAGTCCAAGACGTGATCTGAATTGCTACCGGTAGCAGCGATTTCCAGGAGAGACATGTCATCCACCATAACGGTTATGTTACTATTAGTTAGACTGCGTGACTTTCGAACTGTCTCTTGTATCTCCCGAAATAGTTTCGCCACTGTACTTGCATTGTCTCCCATTTCTTCACCATCTGGTAAAGAATTTCACCAAAAGAAAGTGTTTTTCAGATCAGAATAACAGAGTTATTGGCACCTTACCAAAAATGTTTAAAGATGACAACACAAAACAATGATCACCCACTACAAGTAGATGAAAATCAAATTCCTGTTAAATAATAATATAAGTAAAATCTGAAGGTAAGAATCTAAGCTAGCTCCACCAAAACACATCATTTGTTTTCACAATACAACTTCCTGATAAGTTTTAAAATCTGATTTGCAGAGAACAGAGACAATTGCTTACAAAGAAGAACCAATGACCACATGTTAGGAGATTTGGTCTAGAGATATTCCAACTCTCTGTTATGCCAAGGCGCTCCTAAACCATCCAAAATCTAAGATCCTCCTATAAGTATGTTTAACCCTCTAAGTAAACTAACTAACTTGTTCTTAATGTGACATTAAGCATGCTTCTGTCTTCCTTACTAAAACTTATCACTTTCACAGTGAGCAAAGAGTAATCATGAAGAATCAAATAACAAAGAGAAAAACAATTTACCTTAGAATCTCACCTGAGCACTTGATCATAAGCATGTCGAAGAAAACCAATCGATTGTTTGTCTTTTGGGTAGCTAAATTGCATCCCTAAACAATGCTTAAACACTGAGAATCCTTCGTAGCACAAAAGAAAACACTGATTTTGAAAATGGACACAAACGGGAAAAAAAGATGTAATCTTTACCAGTTTACGGAGGATTCGATCATAATGAGAGAAAGGGCGAGCAAAGGCGAGAAAGATAAGAGCATCAGAGGATTGAGGAGAAAGAACACGTTTCATCAACTGGTGAAGCAAAAAGGAACCACTCGTCTCAACACAATCCTCGATCAATACTACTTTCCCACTTAGTGGCGATGATTCAGCTAGCTGCTGATCAAACCCTAAAGCTAAATCGAGAAGATTCACAGATTTATCCATGACAACTGTTGACAAATCTCGGTGGCGTGAGAGACGACGGGAACACAAACACGACGGACAAAAAAAACAAAAAAAAACCTCGACTCTGTTTGATTTTTAGGTCACGGTCGGACCGATTTAACCGGATGGTTTATTCCGGTTTGGATATTACGAAAAATACCGTACCGGCTGGTTTAATGCCGAATCTAGTTGAGTTATTTGAGAGTGACACGTTAGCCAATTAAATATCTCCACGTAATCACTTTCTAACAAAGTGGATAAGAACCTTATTTTTGATCATCATCAACCGCTCTATACTGCAAAATTTTGAGTTTGGGGGTATAATTAGGGTTTCCGATTATTGAAAATTTCTTCTTTTTTGGGTATTATCATCTGATTTTCAATTCCAATCTGAAATCTTTGATCATCATGGAAGATGAGTTGCTTGATTGGGAGGTACTTCATGGCTCTGACACCGAATCAACTGATTCAATCACATCAAATGAGAAATCAAGAAGTGTAATCGATGCCGGTATGATTCTTTCTGATCATTTCTCTGCCACTGATTTGAGCCAATCCGGTTTAATTGAGCCGGGTGATTCTTCTCGGGTCGATAACGGGTCGGAGCCTCCGGTTGTGGTTGATTTGGGTGATGCTTGTGTTAGAAACGAATTAGGGGTTTATGATTCTAAAATTGGAATTTCTTGTGATGTTGATGTTAAGTCGAGTGATTTTGAATCAGAAGTCGCTGATGAGAGTCAATCTGGTGTTGAAGAACCTGTTGAGGATTTGAACAATTCATGGTCTGATTCAGGAGGAAATGAATTGGTTTCTGGAGATTCTGAGATTGTGAATGGTGAAGAAGATATTGTATCTAGTGAAGAAGTTGGAGTTGTGAGATGTGGTGAAGAAGAGATTGTATCTAGTGAAGAAGAGATTGTATCTAGTGAAGAAGTTGAGGTTGTGAGATGTGGTGATGAGAGTAAAAGTAAAGAGATTGTGTGGTGGAAGATGCCATTTGTGCTTCTTAAGTACTCTGTGTTTAAGATTGGTCCTGTTTGGTCTGTTTCTATGGCTGCAGCTGTGATGAGTTTAGTTCTCTTGGGACGTAGATTGTATAATATGAAAAAGAAAGCTCAAAGATTCCATCTTAAAGTTACAATCGACGAAAAGGTACACTATCTTAACATTGAACTTTTATGTTATCATTTTGCTTGAAGTTGGTAAGCTAGTCTAGATTGGTTTGGCTAAATGATTGTGCCTTCATGGCTTATATTAATGATAGATTTTTTTTGTTAATATGTTCTTTGGAATTTTTCTCCTAATCAAGAACAAAAAAATGCTTAGGCCTCATTTGTGGAAAATGATGAGATTTGATGTCTTTCCTTTGGCAAAATTTTTCTTCTATCATTATCACGTCTTGGGTTGTTCATGATCTGTGCAGAAGGTTTCGCGGGTGATGAGTCAGGCAGCTCGACTCAATGAAGTGTTCACAGAGGTAAGAAGAGTCCCTGTGATCCGCTCTGCTCTACCATCTCCTGTCGCATGGCCGATTTTGAGCCTTAGATGAGAAGGCGATTTCTAAAATACCTATACACCATGGAGAATCAATCGTACAATGTCTCATTATGTTTATGTACCGTAAGAATACTGATACATATGTGTTTATGTTGTTACTTATACATAAGTAGTTTACCATATTATGAAATCGCTTTTGCGAGTCTTATCCCTGCCGTGGGCGACACGGGGAGTGATTATTGAAGTAATTTATGTTTGTCCAGAGACTGAAAATCCCAGTTGGTAAGCGTTTTGTTTGTTTGATCTTGAGAATATCCCAAGCTATGTGGGTTTTGGTATTGATGTCAAAGGATACTCCAAAATTTTGTCTACAATACTTGTTCTTCTGGTTAGGCCTGGATAAAATACATGTTAGATTTGCTTCGATTAGATCTGAAAATTTTGGATATTCGTAATTTTATAAAGCAAAACAAATATTAAAAATTACTATCCATTGAAAAATGAGCAAATCTAAGAGGTGGATATCCGTTCCGATATATGTACATATTATATAATGAATATATTTATATGTAAAATTTATGAATTTTATTCACCAAATTAGTTAGACCTGGGCGTTCGCGTTCAGGTCGGATTTTTTGGGTTTGGAGATCTAATACCTATTTGGATATTTATAGTTTTCAGTTCGGGTTTAGTTCGGTTCCATGCGAATTCGGGTCGGGTTTGAATACCCAAAATATTAAGAGAAAAATTAAAAATATATTAAATTTGAATAAAATTTGGTTAAATTTTCATAAATATAACTAAAATGTTTTGGATATGTCGGTTATTTTGGTCTAGAAATAATTGGTATTTTTGGGTTTATAATTATATTTTTGGGTCATTGGGTTATATAAAGTATAAATATAATTAATATAAGTATATATATAATTAATATCTTTAGTTATATAATTATATTTTGGATATTTCGGGTACCACTCGGTTCGGTACGAGTTTGTGTTCGGTTTTTCGGATATAGAAGTTTAAGACCTATTCGAATATTTTTTAATTCGGATTTGGATTCGGTACCACTTTTTTAGATCGGGTTCAGTTCGGTTCTTCGGTTCCGGATTTTTTGTCAAGACCTAAAATTAGTTATTTAAATGCAAATATTACATTATCATGGAAGAAGCAAAGATTACACTATCCATTGACAATAATTTTTGTCTATTATAAAGCCCATAAAAGCCCAAACTTTAAAAATTCTCGGTTGTTTATAAAACCCTTAAAAGCCCAAAGTTTAAAAATTCTCGGTCAAAGCCTACAATTTTAATTTCTGTTGTTCGTCCCACCGGTCACAGTCGTATCTCTTTTACTGCCGGAGATAAATTCTCTTCTCCCCCAAACCCTAAAGTACTCAGCTTTCTCCAAATTCTTCACCTGACTTCACATTCAACAGATGACGGAGGAAGAGGTTGTTGCTATTTCTGTGCCGCAAGTCGATCTCAAGCGCAAGCTCGACGACGTTAAGCCTGACCAACATGCCGGCTCGGATAATAACTCAAACGGAGATATTGTAGATGATAGCAAAGCAGCTTCTGATTCTTCTCAGGCGAAGCGACCTAAGCTCGAAGATGGTTTAGGTATTTCTGTTTCTTTGCCTTCATGTAAACTGAGTTTTTTTTTTTTTTTT
>VBRH01000479.1:11349-27196 GCA_014578085.1 Cardamine resedifolia | reverse complement strand
AAAAATTTTTTAACCATTTGTAATCGTAAACACTGGATGTAAATAATTAGGCCTATGAATTAAATCTGAACCGAATCGAACTGAAAATTTCAGTTCCATTAATATGCTCAAATTCCACCTCCTCAGGGCCCAGAATCGTATGAAACAGCATGCCGATTCTCACAGGTCTGTCCAGGAGTTCCAAATTGGGGATCATGTCTACCTTAAGCTGCAACCATACCGATAACACTACATGAAAAACAGAAAGGTACCGCACAAGCTCTCTCCTCGTTTTTATGGCCCTTTTCTGGTTGTAGACCGTGTGGGAACTGTCGCCTATCAGCTAGCACTGCCTCCGGGAGCATCTATACACAATGTGTTCCATGTGAGCCAGCTGAAACTTTGTCCCAACCCTCCCAGCCATCCAACAGCTCTACGACAATACCTACTTGATGTGGGAACAACAAAAGAACCTGAAGCTGTTCTTGAAAAGAAAATGGTGAAGAGACAGAACAAGGCTGAGGTATTGGTTCAGTGGAAATACCAACCTCCAGAGAAGGCTACTTGGGAATTCTATCAGGACTTCATCGCAAAATACCCGTCATTTCATCCTTGAGGTCAAGGATGCTCTCAAGCGGGGAGTATTGTGATAGGAAGCTGAAGCTGATCCGGTTCTCTCTCCTTATGTCGGTTATCTCATTTACGGTTCAATCTTATTTCTATGTAATTCTGGTTTAATTACATTTAGTACCAGCGGTTTATGTTGGCAAAACTCTATGTAAGGCTACAGAATTACTCTTAGGAAACCTAATAAATGTTTATCTCATTTCCAGCCTCTTTTTAATCATCTCGTACACAAACATCATCGTCATCTTAAATCCTTCTTCTTCGAGGTGGTTTTTCATTCTATAACTACCTTCTAGAGTTGTGATTAACCTATCTTCGAGTTCACGGTGAACTTCTAGACTGGTTACTAACAAATCTATTTCACCATCATCTTCAATCTTCACTGCCGCAGCTACAACATGTTTTTTTCCTTTCTGAATCATTTACATTCATGTTGCACACATTAACAATTAGGTTTAGGTAAATATAGAAAAGTATTCCTCCTTTTTATTATATATTTTAATAATACGCTTCTCTCGAGAGAGAGGCGATTTCCGGTTAACCGGATTTTTTTTTTCTCTTTTCAAATTTCTATTTTCCAGAAAGAGAGATTATTTTGAGTTTGTATATATTCTCAATCGGAGCTATTCCGATTTGAGGTTCCTTTCCGATTGTATCGGTAATATAGGACCGACTGAATTCGGTTTATAGTTCCGGCGATATTTCAGATTAAATTTTAGTTTTTAGTTCTTTTGTTTTGTAGTCTTAGGTCATGCCTTTGGAGTTTGAAATTGATCGATTGGATCACTGATTCAATTGATTTTGTTTTTAAAGGGCATGTATTTATCCTGCTTCTACATGTATATTGATATGTTAAACTTGTTTTTTCTTTCTGCATTTAAATAAAATTTCCGGTTAGTTTTGGTAAAAAAACTGAAATCCAAGAACCAGTGTTAAAAAAAAAAAAACTAAAATCCAATAACCAAACCGATATTTAGTTTGGTTAATTTGAGTAAAATTTTCTCGAACCAAATAACCCGAATTACTCGAATTTGCAGGCATAGAAATAAATTTTAAAAGCTAGTGATTTCAAACAATGCAGAACAGTATATACAGATTTAGTGATTATGGTCAAACACTAGTAAACACAAGTAGCTCACTTCCTTGATGCTAGAGAACCAATCAAATCCGTAAGCAATTATCATTCCCTCATCTAAAACGCTTTTCGATGTTATTGCATCATACATTTGTATCCACAAGAAGCAAAAAAAGAGAGGATATAGCTAAGTTGAGGGATGTAACCAAAAAAGGATGGACTATGAGAAGACTTAAGCAGCATTTTCGTTTTCCAATCTCTCTGCTTCTTCGACTGCAGCAGGTTGTGCCTTTGCGGATGGAGGCAAACAGCGTTTTGAGAAGAATGTAGATATCGTTTTTGGTCTCTTACCGCTATCTTTATCTGGTGACGGCGATAATCCAAGCTTTGTCAATACTTCTTTCTTTACCTGTTCATTAGATAAACAACTCTGTCTCAAGCCAAAAACTTAACAATGTTGTCAAGAGAAAGATCAAAGTATACTGTAGAACTAACCTGCCAATGGCTATCCTCGAAATCTGAAATCTCACGCACTTTTTGTCGTAGCTTGGTCTTTGGAACATCAGGGAACTTCTGCTGCAATGTTTCAACCACTCTATTGATACCTTGAGAGCATGATTGAATTGTTGATACCTGGACATGAAATTCTCTTTAGAACTAAGTAGCAATATATATATATATATATATATATATATATATTAATTGTTATTTGTTTTGAGAAATCAACTCACAACTGTAAGCAAATCTGAGTCTGGTATGGATTTTGCTTTTGAATTAGATGGAGGAGTGCTTTGACTACAAGATGACTTGGCGGCTTCCTCATCCTCGTCTTGCGTGTTATTGATCGATATTTCAATATGAGAAGACCAAGGGAATGCTTGTACCACGAGAGCTCGTAGACATATCTGTTCCACTTTTTGTGTCCCTTCAAGATCTTTAGAAGCTAAGAGAGGGACCTTCTCATGCATTAGGTTAGATATAATCAGTGGCTGAGTTTTCGTCAGAGCGTGGTCAGTTAAACTTTGCAGATGTTTTTGTTGTTGGAGTAACGTGCGAAACTCTTGACTCTCTTGATCTTGTTTAGATGGAGTAGAATTTGCATCTTCTTCAGACGGATCAATGTCCATTCTATCTACTTGAACGCCCTGAAAGAAACAATTAAAAAGCTTCCATAAGAGATCGATTTAGAAGAAGCGATGACAAGTTAGTTAAGAAATTGGCTTTTGTTACCTCATCTTCTGAGAGATATCCATCAGGAACCATAAAGTCATCTTCACTATCATCTTCATCATCAGCCTTTGACCATCCTTCTTCCAAACTTTCGTCTTCATCTTTCTCACAATCTGAAAGGCTTTCACCAGCTTCTTCCTGTAAACAAAAAAACATCTTATTACCCAGTGATCTTTTGGGTTGAAAATAACATATTTATTTCCAAAAGAAAGTGATTTCAATAAATAAACTACCTCTTCCCATTCTTCATCACTGTCAACTTCATAATCCAATTCTGGATCCTTTTTCAGAGGACGACGTGGCCCTACAACTTGACTGTAGATGTTGAACAGAAGAACCATCAGTACCATTGTAAGCAAACTTAGAACGTGAACATTGGTTATCTTCTTTTCTAAATTTGATGGCCAGATGTATATCAGAATGAAATGGTACTGTTGCAACACCAGCACAAACACTGTAAACGTTCTCTACATTATAAATTATCTACAATGATTGTTCAATCCCAATTGATATGCATAAGATGATAAGAACCATGTATCTAACATAGACCATGGTTAGGTGATTTAAGGATCAGCCTCTACAAAGGAAAATAAAAGGGTAAAGTAGTGCCCAGGAGTATGTTTTCTTCAGAGGTTCTGTATCATGCTTTATTAAACACCATGAGAAAAATTCATGACTTTTGCAGTGCAACAATGCTAATATGAAAGAGCAGTAACAAGCAAACTCATTCATGGGAAACCTAAAAGCTAGGAATAGTCAAGGCTTCACAAATATTTTTAGCTAACAAAACCTACCACATAATCTCTATTATCTTAGCTTACTGCTGAAGATGAAGGTTTTCCAAAATAAGTACTGACCTTTGGCTAGGCCAGAAACCATAAAAGCCTGGTCTGTTGCTTTTATCGAATTGTAACAACTGCTTGACCCTCCTGGACTTCTTAAGACCAGATGACGAAGAATAGCACTGCCTGATGCAAGATACACCATCCAAGTTTTTCTCTTCACATCCATCCCCTTGCTTCTCCATGTTAGGTTCACCATCAGATGTTGTTGCTCCCCTAGTTGTAGATAGTTTTAGTTTTGGAAACAGTTCACTCTTAGGCTGCTTACGCATCCCCCAATGCTTTTTCAAACTAAAGAGCGAATGACCCAACTGACGCCAGGAAGCAAAGTGTGCCCTATAAAGAAATACAACTCAGATCACAATACCCAAATTGACACCTCACAGAACAATCACCAAGGAAAAACCACTGTCATACCTGCGTATATCATCAACTGTAGCTTCACAATTTGTCGAAAATGCATTGTCAATGGCCTGAATAACTGTTTCACTTTCATTCTCATGTTTTGTACATGACTGCTCCTGAGCAGTTACTTCATCGGAAGAAAGTTTGGGTTGGGCCACTGAACTATCTTTGCTTCTTTTAAGAAACCGCTCCATGATTGAAGCCTGTTTCTGTACTTGAAGTTGCTTCTTTAGCTCAGCTTGTTCCTTCTCTCTACGCTTCTGCTCCCTCTCTGACTCATCTTGCTGTTTCTTTATCCGTTTTCTTGACTCAATCTCTTCCTTCTCTTTATTATTCTCATCGGCAGTTACCTTCTGCAGCAGCTTCTGCTCCTTTTCCTAACAACAACAGCAAATGCTCAGTCAGAAGTCGCATTCTGCTAGAGAAGAAATTAGAAAAATGATAAAACCAGAATTCAAAATCAAATAGCAAATAAGAGAATTCCAGAAGACAACGAAGGAAATAATAAGCTTACTTGTTGCAATCTTTCTTTCGATACTTGACGGTCCATTTTCTTCTTTTCCTTCTCAGCTTCACATCTACTTTTCTCCAATTGTTTAAGAAGCAACTTCTCTTCTCTCTTTGCATCTTTCTCAGCCCTTCAACAATCAACACAATAACCAAATCAGAAAAAGAAAAAAGAAAAAACCCGAAGATATAAACAATAAACCAAGTCACTAAACCAAAGATGCTTACATCTCTGTACTGTTCTTCTGCAACATATAATCCATAAACAATCGAATATCAACCTCACTCAGTACTTTACCAAGCTTCTCAGTAGCTTTACTAAAATCAGATCTACACAACTTCTCAGTTTCTTCTCTTTGTAAAACAGCTAACATTGCTGTAAATACACAACTTAAATCATAAGTATAAGCCCTCACATCTTATAAACAATCAATCAATAAGAATCATCAAACATTTACCAGAAACTGCTGTAATCCTTTCATGAATCTTCTTCCTACAAGTCCGACGAACTTTTAACAATCCACGAACAGATTTAGGCATCATCTTCAAATCTCTCGTCTATAACATCAATGAAACATCACCAAATTACCAAAAAAATTTCAAGATTCCAAGTTTAAGAACTAAGTGATTAGATTGTAAACATTACCTCCCAGCACCAAAGACAAGATTCAGTATCATCTTCTAAAACATCAGCATCAGCGTTAATCACACCATAGCTCACTCTTTGACCTACAGATACAACGGCACTCTTCACAGAAACCATAGTTACAGTTTCAATCTTCTCTTTCAATTTCGAGAAAATCTCATCTACAAGCTTTGATAACGGTAAACTCATTTCCTCCATTAAAAAAGCCACCATTGAATTCACAGATGAACAATCACTAAAATCTGAAAACAGATCTGATTTCTTATTCCGATCCATTACTTCTCTGAAATACTCGAAAAGCTTCTTTAACTCTTGATTCAACGATGAGATCTGAATCTCTTTCTCCTCAGAAGATAGAGATTCATCTCTCTTCCGCTTCTTCGGCTTCTCCTGACTGTTCATCGTCTTCCGATTTTCAGCTTTTTCCATCGCGAAACCCTAAATTTCAGAAAATCTTTCAAATACAGGAGAAATGAACAAGATCTAGAAATCTCCCAGGAACAAGATCGATAGCTGAGATGAAATTTGTGGTTCTTTGATTTTGGATTTATCGATTTTTTTTCTGAGTTTTGAGGTTTGAGAAGAAGAAGAGAAGAGTGGAGGGGAAGATGATGGGTTTGAAAAGAAAAAAAAATGATGGATAATAATTTTGGAGGATTCTCTAAAAAAACGGAGCCATTGATTTTCCCGCCATGGATTTGACGGGTGGATTTGCCTCCAAATGACACAGAGGCAACAATTTTGCTGTTTGGCGCCACTTTGTTTTAGAGAAAGAAGAAGCTCATTTTACTTATGGGCTTGCTTTTGTTTCTCTATAGCCCATAACTACGAGAAATGGGCTTTTAACGTAAGGATTGGTACTTTTTGTTAGGAGTGTTTCGGACATTGTTCCATATCTCTTTTTGGACCAAAGATATTTGACTAATATTATCCTCGCCTCCCGATTTTAGAATTAACAAATTTATATGATCATAAGACTCATAACTGAAAAGTTAATACAGAACTTAAATCAAACATTACTTATCAGTCAAATTTACAAAATCAGAATTCAAAAGGGTATAAGCACAATATAAATATCATTCTTTCTACGCATATCAATCTAAAATATTGAGGCTTACAAACAAAATGTTTAAATACACCTAAAGTATTGTAGGCGTATATAGCCAAACTTCCCAGTTGGGCCGCTTTAGTGTTTATTAGTAAACTAGAATCGAGAATGTAGGTCAATGTTTTCTTAACTATTGTAATAAATATTTTATAGTTTACAGTTTTTGGAGTCAGATTTCCATTTTGCGTTACTGTATCTTTCTAGAACTTTTTATATACTGTAAGTAATTTAATACTCTTGTTATGGTTTTCCAGTGTTTATGACCTGGATTACTCGTGTAGCGATTTAGTACGTTGCCGCGTGCATTAGATCGGGTCTAGTGCAATTCGTTAATTACATTAGACTTTCGATTACACATGCATATTCTACTTGAGATACCATTTCACATGATTTTTTTGTCAAGTGAAGTTGAGAATCAACATGAGTTTTTGCAGTCCCATTTGTGTATTTCTTGAATCTATCAAGAATTTTTCAGCATAATGTGTTTGAGACAAGGTGAGTCCGTCTGAAGTTCTAGTGATCTTAATCCTTACGATGACATCTGTGAGACCCATGTCTAAAATGTCGAACTCGCCGTTAATCATGTTCTTAGTTTGTTGGATTACTTCTTTATTGCTCCCAATAATGAGCATGTCATCCACATACAAATACAACAAAATATATCCACATGGAATAACTTTGATGTAAATACACTTATCACATTCATTAATGTTGAAGCCATTTGACATCATTACGGTGTCAAATTTTTCATGCCATTGTTTTGGAGCTTGTTTAAGTCTATATAATGATTTCACAAGTCTACAGACTTTGTGTTCTTGTCCTGGGATGATAAAACTTTTAGGTTGTTTAAAATAAATCTCGCCTTCTAAATCACCATTTAGAAAAGCGGTTTTAACTTCCATTTAATGGATTTCTAGCTCTCTTAATGCTGCAACTTCTATCAACATTCTGATGAAGGCTATTCTCGTCAACGGAGAATATGTGTCAAAGAAATCCATACCTTCTTTTTGGAAACCTTGCACCATAAGTCTAGCCTTGTATTTATCAATTAAACCATCAATTTTCAACTTGGTTTTGAAAATTCATTTACACCCTAGTGCCTTAAACCCTTGGGTAGATCAGTTATCTTAAACATACGATTTTGCATAATGGAATTGATCTCACTATCGACGGCTTATTTCCATGAATATTCGTCTAGTGTAGACATGAGTTTAGTGAACGTTCTTGGTTCATTCTCTAAAAAGAAAAACTATTAAAAAATCATCACCGTAAGATTTTTCTGTACGAGCTCTCTTGCTTTGTCGAGGTTCTTCTTCGGCCGCTTTTGATTCATTAAATGAAGTACCCGAAGTGCTTGCCTCATTTGTTGCGGTTTGTATCTCTTTTTCCCTACGTGTTTGCTTTGGATTTTTTTTATCCTTACGCGGCAACATGTGTTCAAAAAAAGATACATTTCTTGATTCCATAATTGTATTTACATGAATATCTGGTATATATGATTGTGTGCATATAAGATAAAAATACAATCTACGATTTTAGGTCCTATTAAAACATTTTTAGAAGGCGGCACTGCGACTTTTGCGAGGCACCCCCATACTTTCATGTATTTATACGAAGGTATTTTACCTGTCTAGAGTTCATTTGACGTTTTGCCAGTTACTTTGTACGATATTTTGTTGACGATATAATTTGTGGTAAGAAGCGCTTCTCCCCCACAGGTTCGGGGGTAACACAGATTCCTGCGATATTGCATTCATCATTTCGTTCAGAGTTTGTTTTTTTGTTCCGCAACTCTATTAGATTCTGGTGAATAAGGAGTGGTTTTTTATGTATAATATCTTGTTCTTGACAAAATACATTAAATGAGCCATCGTATTCGCCTCCTCTATCACTTCTAACTATTTTAATAGTTTTATGAAGTTGATTTTCGACTTCGAGTTTATATTGTCTAAATTTTTCCACGACTTCATCTTTACTACGTAGTAATTATACGTAGCAGTATCTTGTACAATCATCTATGAAAGTTATAAAATACTTTTTACCGCCTCTAGTTTGTATAAACTTTAAGTCACACAAATTTGTGTGGATTAATCCGAGATGTTCAGTTGTTCTTTCGACTTGATGTGAAGGTGTTTTAGTGAGTTTTTCTTGGATGCATACTTTACATTTATATTTAATAAATTTGTATTTTAGAACTAAGTTCAACTTAATTAATCTTTGTAAAGAATTATAATTCACATGTCCTAACTATTTATGCCAAATATTAAAAGACTCGACCAAGTAAGCAACAAATTTCTTATTCATTAAAACATCAGAAACATATACATCAGAGTTCTTAAGGGTTGTGTTACATGACATATTCAGAAGTCCTTCCTTTACATATCCCTAACCCAGAAACACCCCATTCTTCCTAAGAATTAGTTGGTCGGACTCGAAACTCGTGGTGAAGCCATGCTTGCTCATCAGAGTTCCGAATATGAGATTCTTCCTCATGTCTGGCACGTGCTTCACGTTGGTGAGACTTACCGCATGCCCCGAGGTGCACTTCAGCACCACTTTCCAATGCCTTTAATCTTGGAGAGAGACTTGTTACCTATCTTCACCCGGCCATTATAATTGCTCTTTTGATAAATGTTTAAAATGTCCCTATCAAAGCATATGTGAGCAGTTGCACCGGTATCGTAGAACCACTCTTTAGTTTCTTCATCAACTACATTTGCTTCCATAACCACCGCACATAGGTTATTTTCCGTCAAATGGGTTTGATTGAGTGTCTTGGCTTTGGTGCGACAATCCTCAGCCTTTTGTCCCTTCTTGTGACAATAGGAACACTTTCCAGTGAACTTATTGGCCCCACTTTTCTTCTTGAAGCTCGTAGAGGCTTGGGGTGCAACCTTATTAGGTGCTCCTTTGTTCGAATTAGGCACAAATTTTCCTTTGCCCTTGTTCTTGTACTCAGTTACATTCGCATTGTGAGTGAAATTCGGTTCAGTTTTTTGTTTGAACGATTCATTTTGAAACCTTCAAATGAGATTTCCGAAAGTCAAAGCTTTTTGCTTATGGTCGAGGTAATTTTTGAAATCAACCCAGCACGGAGGTAACTTTTCCATGATGTAGTTCACTGTGGATGTTTCTTAGATATTCATGCCCTCAGCCGCTATCTCTTGGATTATCAGTTGCAGCTCATGCACTTGCTCTATGATGGGCCTAGAGTCCATCATTTTGAAGTTAAGGAATTTTGCTGTAGCGAGTTTTCCCGAGTCTACATTGAAAGACTTGTATTTTATTTTCAAAGAATTCCAAAGGTCCTTGGAAGTTTTGACCTCACTGCACACATTGTACATCTGATCCACTAGGCGAGTTTGAATACAACATTTGCACAGATAATCTCCACGGTTCCACGTTTCGACACTAGCCATTGCACGTGGATCAGTATTCCTGAGGGGCAGAACAGGTCTTACCTCTATGAGATACCTCTCCAATTTCAGTGTAGTCAGAAAAATGCATCTTTTGCTGCCACGACTTGAAGTTGGAGCCAATAAATTTTTTCATTGTCACAATGGCACTCGAAACATTTGGGACATCATGCGTGACAAGTGGAAGACCTTTCCTGGTAAGTCATCGTCTCACTTGTTTTTGTACCGTCATTAAAGCCTCCGTTAATGACATCGACACTACCGGTATTTTTTTCTGTTTCACAAAAGCCAAACAAGTGTAAAATATTAAGAAAAGAAATTGAAATAGCGATTAATTATTTTTAAATTTATAAGTTTTTACCTTTATATACTTTTATAAACCTTTATTAGCTTTATAAAAATTTTATAAGCTTTATGATTTTTATAATCATTATAATTTTTATAAGCGTTATAAGCTTTTATAAGCTTTTTCTAAGCATTGTAAGACTTTATAAGCTTTAAATTTTTTATAAGACTTTACAAATCGCTAAATATAAAGCTTTTTGCCGATATCTTTGTTAAACATTCCGAGAAATTTGCTTAAAGCGTTCGTGGATCTCCCCAAAGGATGTTCGTAAATCGCTATTCAAATGTCTATGGAAATTGCCATTTAAGCGTTCTTAGAATCATTTTATAGATCTTTAGGATCTTATTATGAGAATATGTTTCGCAACATATATCCAAGGGCCTTCACGGAAACCGTTTCGTTAAAATTAAATTTGTGTTTAACGATTTAAAGTAAACGTTCAGCGGTATCACTAAACAACATTCGCACAAGCGTTTAAAATCGATCACAAAATCGATTTAAAAACCTTTTCGGAAACCAATCCCTGAAACATTTTGAAAACCGTATACAAATCCCTTTTGAAAATCAGTTCGCAATTCTCAATCCGATTAAAGCGATAAGCAAAAAGCGGAACTTAAAAATTAATATTGTAAGACCGAAAAATTTTGGATATGAAAACTACGAATATAATAGAGAATATAAATTAAATACGGAGATTTAAAGCTTTATCAAAAACTGAAGAACGTGGAGTCGAGATATGATCTCTTTTCTTAATTCTAAAAATCGCTTCATTGTGACGATTTGAAACTATTCAGAATCCCAAGATAAAACCATGTGAGACCATATTCACTACACTCGAAACACGGAATCTTCAAACTCATAACTTTACGATATACTCTCAAGACACTTACGATTTTGGGAGAGAAAGAAGAGAAGAGAGACTGCTGGATTTTTTGATGTTATCAACATTATAATCAGATGAATACATGAGAGCTGATTTATATAGTCAAGAGAGAATAAGCAGTTACGATCTCAGCCATTATTGTTTGAACTCATCCATTATGGCTACATTTACATTTATTCAGGAGTAAAATAAGGCTGAAGACCAGTCAACCTTAAATTGGTATGAATACTGATTTAAATGTAATTTAAATCAATCAAATTAAATTTGACATTTAGTGAAACTCATCATGTATTTTTCAGCTTTATAAGCTTTATAAGCTTTATAAATTTTATAAGCTTTTATAAAGTTTTATAAAGTACTCACTTTAAACCTCTATTTCTTATTCATACTGATAACAATTTTGATAATTGAGTACACTAAGTTATAGTGTTCATGGCCGGAACCATTTTTCTAAAATTGGGTTTCAACAATTTTAAATAAAATATTTTATAAAATTAAATATATATTATCATAAATTAAATTAAATTAAAATTTTTATTATTTTGATCTAACATGTAAAATTTTTAATTAGTGTATATTCATGAACGAAAACTCAAAGTATTTTAATTTTCATAAATATAAGTTACTATCGGAGTTTCATATTTATATTAGAAACTTAAAATATATATCAATTATTATTAAAATTACTATGTTATTTTTAATCTAACTACACTAATAATATTTGTGGTTTCAAATTTGAGATAGTTTTATTACTGGAATTAATATATTATGTTTTAATTTTTAAATATATTTTTTTAATTTAGCACATATAAGGAATGTTTGTTTGACTCGGATTAGAAATATCCCTTCAATCTTAGCAAGTAACATTTTCATGTACACCAAGTATTTATGAAAATGTCAAATGCATTTCTAAAGAGCAAAACACATTCTAGCCAATATAAATTGATGTTTAGAGTGTTTTGTAGGGTGTTTGAGCTAGAACTTGACGTTACAAATAATCTTTAATTTCATGAGGGATCATAGCTAATTAGAGAAGATTAGTGAAAGAGATTAATGCCAATGAATTGGATTAGTCAGCAATTAGGACTTAAACCACTAGATTAAATTCTTAATCGTACCTATAGGAACCGAAACCCAATTGATGATCTCCCTAGTGATAATCTACCAAGCTAAAGAGACTCATAGACCTTTATCATCTTGCATTTTTGTCTTTGACTTTTTAGTTTACTTTTCTAAATTGCATTTTTATCATTCATTTTGTAATTGCTTTATGTTTTATGGGTAACTGCTTAGCTAGGACACTTGTTTAGTTTGGTCAATTGGCTTTGATTTATCTACTTCATTTTCATTTTAGTTCTTTTGTTTCCATTATACAGTTTCACTTAGGCTGTTAGTCTAAAACCAAGCATTTGATTTTGTCGTAGCGTAGACTATTTTTTATATTCCTATTGTGTTTGCGGGATCGATACCTATACTACAACCAATTGCTTGCACTTGGACATAGTCAAATGGAGATTTTTGTGCTTGTGTGATTTGTGTTTTGTTGAGAAACTTAACCGAAACAAACAACCATAAATATTTTCCTATTATTAGACGCGGCTATAGAACAAACTAAACACAAATGAAAACTGTGAAAAGTGAGATGAAAAAATTGGGAGAAAGAAGTTGGATAACCACAAAGGAGAAAATGAAAAGTTAGATGAAAGGGAAGGTTTTACAGGGATAAGGGTTCGCTTGTGCTTTTTTCTGATGCAATATTGATTTCCACCCGACCATGGTTAAAGAATGATCATTTTTTGGAAAAGGCAGAGATAAATTAAAATGCTTCAACAAAAATTCTTTTGGGCACCCATGACCCACCAATTTAATACAGATTATATGGGACGAATAGCAGCGCGTAAGATTAAAATGAAAATATTAGTGGTAAGTATTTTAATTGTTAAGAGCATTAGTGGGAGTCTCTCAAAATAAAAAAAGAGTAAAATAATAAAAAGTATGAGAGATAAAAAATAAAAGTTTTTCAAATGAGAAACTTTGAAAACCTTTCTAGATATTCATTTCACACATGACTTAACATGATTGATTTTAAGTTTTTGTTTTACAATTTAAAATCATAATAAACAACTAAATTATATGAAAATTATTAAAATAATATAGTTGAGAGATTAAGAGAAGTTTTTTCCAATGCATATGATCTAAGAACTCAAATACATAATTGCTGATTAGTTAATATACTAATCTTTTATTATTTTGTAACCAATTTTTTCAGCTATATCTAGTTTGGTAGTCGAATTGATCCTCACCAAAGCTCTCTTGCTCGGCATGAGCTCTTTGATAGCTTGAACGTCCTTCTTCTATTCCCATTTGCTCATCCGGAGCTTATTGTTCCGTTGCCCTTTCCTGCATTTTTTTTTCCGTGATGAATTCATCTTCATCCGAGACATAACCGGAAATCTTCTTCAACTTCGACTTTAGCCAATCGAACTTGTTATTGGCCATCTTATTTTGAATTGACGTTTTTCTGTAATAGAAATCACAGAAATAATTTATTTATTTTTTTAAATCCAAAAGTCATTTACAATTTGGTGGGGCATTTGTATGCTTTTCCCACGAGGACACCCTCATGCATCCCATGGTCATGTTTTCAACTGACATGTCACTTTAGTCACCTGATGGTTGATGCAATATTAAATCTTATTAGATTATCTAATAAAGTACAATTCTAAGATGCTGACACATATCCACAAATATGAAATATATTTTTCTCTCCAGATTTCTTATTTTTAGATTTTCTATATTTTCTAACCAAAAAATTATATCATTCTAAATAAATAAACACAAAATAAGAACAAATCTATATAAAATTCCCATTATGTTTTAGTTCCCAAAAATTAAGAGATCAATATTTCATCTTGTCCACTACAAATATGACACATTTTATCTTCTCCAAATTTTTTTCTTTTAGATTATCTATATTTTTTAACCAAAAAATTAAACCATTCCAAACAAATAAACATAAAATAAGAACAAATTCATATAAAGTTCTCATTATGTTTTTTTTTTCAAAAAATAAGAGGTCAATGTTTCATCGTTATCATTTTTGCAACTTAATATGACTTAATTTTTATTTCTGAAAGTTTTCAATAAGATTTTTTAAATAGAAGGTTAATATAAGTCTGTCAGATTTTTCCAATTGCAGGTCTTTATCTATTATTCTAACTCCTTAAGCATTTATAAATAAATTGTTAATCTAAATCAATAAAACAATTTCCAAAAAATAATAATCTAAAAAAAATCAAAAAATAAACAATTTCCAATATGAAATCTAAGATACACATAATTTAATAATTTTTCTAAAAATTTTATTGTTCAAAGTAATAGATTAACATCAAATTATTTTAAGAACAAATAAATTAAAAAAATATAATTTTTTTTTCTGGGTCACATATAGCATATTATATTATAATTTGTTTCTATTTTACTTCTTATTTAATATTGTAGAACTGTTTAATATTAATCTATAAAGTAGTAGCTCATTATATTTAAAATTTAATGCAGTGTTGAAATATTTATTTTAAATAATATTATATTTTAAATAATTATATTTCCTATTAAAGTTTACCATAATGCATTGTCTTTACAATTTTTAGTTTTATAACTGTTTCCAGCACTATTTTAGTACATTAATTCAGAATTTTATTACCCTCTATAAATACACATAAGTTACAAATTTTGTTTACCACATTAAATTATAATTTATGACTAAATTTATATAATAGATAATAAAAATCATTAATCAAAATATAATTGTAAAAAAAGTACAACTATATAACAAAAATGGCTTGATAAGTACAATTGGCAACTCCGAGTGTCTCTATTGCTCATCTCAAATAGACCTGGGATTATTGACCCGAACCCGCGGGGTCCGCGGGTTTTGACCCGCTGCAGGGTGGGTTCGGGTTTGCATATAAGACGACCACTTATTTGCGGGTCTAGCGGGGCGGGGCAATAAGTTTCGCGGGTTACGCGGGCGAGCCCCGCGGGTAAGCGGGTTATCCGCAATATTACAACCCTTAACATCACCGACACTTTCTTCTTTCTCATTCACGAATCACGACAATCTCTTCTTCATCTCATCTGTTTCTTCTTCGATTTCTCACTCATCTTTGAGCTTTAGATTTCTCACTCAAAGCTCATCTGTTTCTTCTTTCGATTTCTTCTTTCGATTTCTTCATCTCACGAAGAAATCGATTTCTTTTTTTCTTCGATTTTCTTTGATTTCTTCTTGTTTCTTCTTTCGATCTCTTCATCTCACGACATCTCACGAATCACGACTTCGATTTCTCACTCAAAGCTCACAGCCTTCAATATCTGTGAGCTTCTTCTTCTTCTTTGTTCTGGATCAATTAGTGCAAGTCCTCTTTCTGTTTCTTTGAGCTCCTCATCAAGTAAAATTCTCGTCAATTTGAGCTACTTATCCTTAATGATGGAAATCCAAAACCTCGTGTATCGCCTCGTGTAATCGTGTGTTTCACCGAACATCGACTTTCCTTCTGCGACGCCGAACGACCGTTCAACCCTCTCGATCGATCGTTCATTTGTTCTGGAGTCGCGCCCGATCGATCAGCCTCCATCGATCGATCGTTCAATTGTTCTGGAGTCGCGCCCGATCGATCAACCTCCATCGATCGATCGTTCAATTGTTCTGGAGTCGCGCACGATCGATCAACCTTGATCGATCGATCGATCGATCTCACTTGAGGCTGCATCACTTAACTTAAAT
>VBRH01000479.1:0-11308 GCA_014578085.1 Cardamine resedifolia | reverse complement strand
ACCCTCGAGTTGGCGGGCTATGCGGGGCGGGGCAACCCGCATCCCAATTATGATCTCAAATTACAATTTTTTTTTTTTAATTTTAAATATCTATATTTTTCGAGAATTTGGATGTGATTCTCGCAAACTCAGTAAACATCCAACCTGCACACATATTGTTTATATATTTTTCGCATCATTCAAAGTAAAATATTAACATAAAATTATTTTATCACAAAAATGATAAAATTTAATAATTTCATCACTTTATTTTACAATTGTTTTATGATAAACCATATATATAAAAGAAGGATTTCAAGTTAGTTCATAAGGCCATTATTGAACATTTTATCTATACATAAATAAATTTATAACTCCATTTTCAGCCACATAAAATTTCATGCATATGCTATCAAATTTACTTAGGTTGATTAGATTTTATCTACAAATGATTATAATGATTGTCTTCTAATACAATTACCCTCACAACTATACTACTATTTTGACTTCGTGAACAACATTTGTAACTCTTTTACTTAATTACATTGTTGTTATATATGTCAACAATTATTACATATTAACTTTTTTACTCTATTTATTTTTAAAATGTAACGTCTACTTAATTTTCATACTATAAATAGTAATTTCTCACACTCTTCTATCATATTTTAATTTTTTTTAATTCTTCATAAGTTGTTTCTAATAAAAATTATATATAACAAAGATTTTGATGGCTACTAAAATATTTTGCAGATTATCAACTGAGTTTCAAAAGCTATCAAGTTTCATCATCCTCACAAAGAGCCAAAAATAGAAGTTTTGAGTATGATATAAGATTTAGAGTTTGAATCACAAAAGCACTTATAATAGACATTCTCAAATCTTTTCTTCAAATTACTGTAGTAAGAAATCATTATGTTTACTTTATATTAATTTTGATATTTTTTTTAGATTATTACAATTTACATGTAATATGTTATATTTAATTTCATCGTCATTTATATAAACCTAAGAAAATATAGATTAGCTTTCTATAGCAGAAACTAAATATCAAAATCATAAGATGTTTTGAAAATGTACTTTGAAAAACCTCCAAAGTTGAAGTTAGATGAAAATTAGTAGAGTATTGTTATTATCTCAAAGGAGGAAACGAGAGATAGAAAGATAAAGAAAGAGAGAAAATGACTGGGTGAATATGTATAAATTATTTACTATAAAAAGTTAAATATTTGTATGCAAAATATAAATAATAAATTAAAATTAAAATTAACTGAACATATTTTGAAATATATTTATTTATAAAAATATTCTATATTTCAAAATATTAAATTCAAACTCATGCAATGCATGAGACATTCCCTAGTAAATAATACGTTTTGAATGCCTATTTAATCACATATTCTAAGTTCAATATCATGGAAATTCTTTTCTTTTTTTAATGGAAATTCTATTTTACACTAACTTTTTGTTTTAAACTAACTTTTCGGCGTTCAAAACATTTCATTTTAAACTAAATTTTTGTCAACGTTAACAATCAATATCATGGAAATTCTATTTGAATTAATAATAGATATAATATTTTTGAAAAAAAATTAGGGAATGAAAAATTATATAAAACGTCATGCTAATGTCATTGGCTTACAATGAAAAATTTTAAGAAAAAAATTCTTCAAAGGTTGACTTCTTGAACCTCCATGGTTCGAACTTGCATCCATGTGAATTAAAATGGTGTCCAAATAATACTCACCAAACAAAAAAAATTCTGTAATTTCTTAGAGCATTTTTTTTATGTTGCTGACTTAAAATTTAGCTAATTATACCCTAAACCCTAAACTTCACCCGCCCCTAAAAACTATACATTAAATCTAAAATTACTAACCCAAACCCAAATATTTAAATTATAAACTTTATAACATGCTATAAATGTCTCATAATATTTTTTGGGTTATTTCTAATCAAAAGTTTTTTTTATTTGGGACTATTTTAAAGAATTTGTCTAAAAATAATATCTCCTCTTCTTTCTTTGTTAAAATAAAAATAAAAATAACAACTTTTTAAATTTCATTCGCATAATCACAAGAGTAACATTTATTAACATCCAATCATTTTATTTATTCCATTTACAATCATTAATACAACATAATGACAACTCACAACAACAACAAAAGACAATCGGAATCAATTCGCTTGAATTTATTTTAAATTTTATAAGCAATTTTCAACGAAGACATGATACATGGAAGTTTATCAAGAATAATGAGATCTTCTTTAACAAAAAAAGAAAAAAAAAGAATAATGAGATCTTTGGGGAAAGGAGTGAGAGCGTATGAAAGGGAAGTAAGACATATTGGCCAACATAGAAGAAGATTCCATAAAGCATTGGATGAGTGCAAAAGTCTCTCTTGTTGGTTGCGTTTTTTTTTTCCTATTTTTATATTCGAAGTTTACATTACTTCCTAATTACAACCATTTTGTTAGTAGTTAATTTTTTAAAGTCTCATAAAAATACTTGGTTTCTCACCACTAATAGTGTTTATGAGAGATTGAAACATAATAAAAAAAAATTCGAACTCTATAAAAAATTAAAAAAGAGCACTTGGAGCAATATTATTTTAATAAAATATTATATCGAAAATAGATCATTTATATACGGTTTTATCATATGTTTTTTTAATACCAATTTTGCTAAAATAAATTTGGTTATTTAGAAAACAATCTCTTAAAAACATATGTTGACTTATTCCACATTCGAGAAAATAAAAAGTATATAGAAACTGTTAATATTTTATAGCCACCAACTTCACACACACGCGAGAGTTAAAAAGTAAACAAGACGAGTGAACATATGGGAAATTCTTTTATCAAAAAAAAAAAAAAGTGAAACCTACGTGCGACAATGACCAGAGACCCAATAAAAATTTGTCATATTCTATGATTTTCCATGCACCGAATTTATTCAGTTGCTCTCATGATTTTGAGGGTCACTTTTAACAATAAGGATTGCGGGGTTCACTTCTTTTTGCACCTTCTTCTAAGTTTGACTATTTGGAACAATAATTGACTATTGATATTAATACTGTAAAAGTGTAACACCTCGGTAAAATAATAATATCATGATTCTAATCATTATTTAGTTAATAGTGATATTAGATTATAGTTATATAGAGAAACATCTATAAATTAATACTCGATAAATTAATATTTCACTAAATTAATAATTTTTTTCGGTCCCAAATTGATATTTTGACCCAAATATTACCTCTATTAATTAATAAATACGATAAATTAATAAAATATCGTAAAATACATTGGTCCCAATATTATTAATTTATAAAGGTTTTACTGTACTAATACAATAAAACCTCTATACATGAAAAATATTAGGATTCTAATAATTTATTTATAAATTAATATTTATTCTAAAATTAATGTTTTGCATGTTATAAATTTATAGTTGCGACTAAAAATTTAATATTTAGAAGAAAAACAATAAATAACAAAAAGTATTGGTGAAATTACTTATGTAAATGATATAAATATTTATGATTGATGACTTAGTTCTCGCATTATAACAACTTATAAAACTATAAATAAAACACATATATACTTAGAAATTTAAAAGTTACAAGAAATTTTGGCTACTATGATGGCGAAGTTGTATACGATACTACAATTTGATAATTTGAAACACAACAGAATAATTGTTTGATACATTAAAAATTAGAGATAAGATCAAATGATATTCAATAAAAATAAAATAAAAACTAAAACCATACATTATTATATTGTTGATATTCATGTATTTTATATGTTTTACACATTCATTTTTATTCTCTTTTTTCCTATTTTACATCACTTAGGAGTGTAATTTTGCATTTTAGTCTTGCATTCACACGGCTTCACATTTAGGTTCATATATTATCATTCTTGCATCTTGCATAGTTTTTGAGTCTTTTAGATGAATGGGAGACTTGGAGCTTGGATGACGAGATTCGACAGAGGAATAGCAGTGTGACCCAGCGGTTTGTTGAAGCCGAAGATCTTTAGCTGTGCCTTGCGGTGGCATGAAAACACCGATGCAAATTTGGCAAGTTTTGGTTGGAGATCTGGCTGGCTCCTCTAGCGGCTTCGTATCATCGATGAGCCTCAGCGGGATGGTACACTGGGGAGAAGGTCACCGGTGGAGCGAAGCGGCCGTCTGCAGCGGAGAAGTGCACACCGCTAGGAGCCAACAGCCACTCCCAGCGGTTTTGTGACACCGTGTAGACCAATTTTTGTTCCTACCCAAATTATTCAAGTGGCCTCCCTACAAATACTTGTAAAAACATAAAAATCCTAAGTTTTCGTCTCCCTATAGTTGGTTTTTGTGGTCCAAACTCTCTTTAGATGTTTTGGATTGAAATTTATCATATTATGCAACTCCAGTGAAGGATTCTTCACTTTCTATCTTTATTTATTCAAGTTTATCTCCTTTCTTTCTAGTTTCTTTATGTTTAGCTCTTAGATATTTTAGTTAGAACATGAGTTATGCTAGATTATCAGGTTAGATGATGATTGTTTAGGTTGATTATTGATAGATCCTTCATTTATGTTGTTCATAATGTTATACTTGACTTGATCTCTCAAAATCTAGAGCTTAGACATTTCATGCCTGGAAGGTGTTCGATGAAATGTTTGAACAAACTTTTTATGAGCTTTACATACCTAGCTAATGAGAATTGATGATTAGGGTGTTAAGTGAACTTATTGAAAATTTTTATTAATGTTTATTAATTATTTGATTGCTAACGAGATTTATTGATGATTGGATATTTAGTGAAGTGATTAGTGTTACAAAAATGGACTAGTCATAATTGTGAATTTCATGTTTCATGATAGTGCTTAACACAATCTCCTGCATCATTGTGTGATTGTTAGTAAAACTCATGATCCAATAATTTTATTTTTCCTTTGGGAATTTCACTTCTTCTTTTTTTATTGACAAAAACCAAAACTATTTTTCTCTAGAATAGTTTGAATCTCACGTCTCTAGTATGTAATCTTTAGTCCTTGAAGATTTGATCCTAAGGTACTATGCACGAGAGGTTTAATTGATAGGCATTTATCGTATTATCAATTTGGCACCGTTGGCGGAGACTAAATGATTATCATTAGAATTAGGATTAAAATTGAAACTTTAGAACAGTAAATCTATTAAAACCTGATTGGGTAGAATAAAACTTTTAAGACTTTAGATTAAAATAAAAATCTCTACATGTTATCCAATCGACCCCTTAATCTACTTCAATAGGTGTTAGAATATGCGGAATATGAAGATTAGGAGAGTGTGAGAGAGAATATAGTGTGAAGAACATGAAGAGTAAGAGAATAAGAACTAGAGAGAATAGTAACAAAGAATACTTGATTGATGATTTACAATGAATGTTATACTCCCTTTTATAGGAAACTCATTAAGAAGACAATAAGAAAACACTCATCCTTAAATTAGGGATGAGTGAGGAAACTGGATGAGTGGGAGGAGTTTTTTATGTGAGTGGATTGATTTGAATTCAAATTCATCCACATTGGAGCCATCTCTCCCTTCTAGAAGATATTCATGGGCCTTTGATATCTTAGGCCTCATCACATCTTCTAGACTTCATCGATGAGCCTTGATTGCATAGGCCTCATCTCATTGACACGAGCCTCGGTCTTAATGGTGCAGTCTGGACGGTACCGTATGAATGGTCGGACTGAGTCTAGATAGGCTTGATCAATTCTCCCCCTCAAGCTTAGCCGTAGAGATACTCTTGTGAAAGAGGCTAAGCTTGGAAACCCGTGAAGCATCACCTCATTAAAATCCTTAACATAGAAAAACTTCTTGGGATAAAAACTATGTTAAGGGAAAAAGAGTATGATGTCCACAGATAAGAGGACTTTTGATCAAGGCCGTGAAAGGTCTACAAGCGTGAGAGGACTTGTAGCCTTGGTGAAGATATCCGCCATTTGATCTTCACTTCGAGTGTAGCATGGAAGGATCACACCTTCTTCAATCTTCTCACGGAGTTGGATGGCGACTTGGATGTCTTAATGAGGCTGGAAGACTCAATATTGAGATCTTTTAGGGAGTGCTTTGAACCAAGTTGACTTGTTTGTAAGCTTCCTCCTTGTCCGGTATTTTGCTTCCGTTGCGCTTTGGACATGACGACATCCTCCTTCTCCTTTGACTTTCAACTTGCTATATTCCCTCCAATGGTACTTGGTAGGGGCGTTCAGATGTTGGCGACCTGATCCATGGCAAACACACATATCAGGTCGCATTATAGTTTAGTTATGTCAACTTACCTTCAAGCCGGCGGGATTGGAAGACTTTTGATTCCCAGCTCCGAGTAGGATTCTTGGTCATCTTTAAAATGAACTCGGTCTTGCTATGTTTTGCTTCGACCAAGGTCTTCCGAATATATGATTTCCGAGTGATTCTTCAATATAACATCATTTACCCGGGTAAAATAAACTTTGGAACACGCTCTTCTTCATTCTTTGGCTCTGGCTCGGTTCGATTGACTTTATGAACATGCTTCCTCTTTAATACTCCCTCTCAAGCTTGGTTGGAGGGACATCAAGGGCAATCTAGCAACATGGAAAGGAAAAACTCCCCCTCTTTCTCATACCGGGATGAATACACCGGGTTTTTTTTTTCTTTTAGTGACTTGGATCGATCGATCTGGGTCTAGATCGATCGATCTGGACTTGGATCGATCGATCTGATAACTCACAGCAAACTAGATCGATCGATCTTAAAGGGAACGATCGATCCAGTCTAGAAACATCTATTCCCGCCAGATTGACCCGTCTTTGGTGAACTGATAATAACTTCCGAACCATAACTCAGAAACCCTTCAAACTGGTGCCAAAAGAACACTAATTCCCGTAGCTAACTTGTGTCAAAAAATTGTTAAGATCGGTTCATGAAAAGTTATTCAATGGATGACGAACTTCTGACGCACCAACCCACTTCGTTACTTCACTTCTTCTCATGTGAGCTTATTTGTTGATGGCTAGTTAAGATGGTGTTTACTCATGAAACACCACTTAGGTTTGTCTTTCTTCTTGATTTTCCTTTCATGAATTTCTCTTCCGCCACTCAAAACCTTGTTGGTACCTTCTCCTCCTAGGGTCAACAATGGTTAGTGACAACACATTGCGGTTTCCCTTTGTTGGAATACCTAGGAAAAACAAATGTTAGTGGTTGAAATCTTTTCACTTGATGGTTCTTTTTCCACAAAAGGGCTTTTAACTCAAAAAGGACTTGGATTCATCATGACTTCAAATGCTTAAACTCCTAGGAGCAAAGCAAGTCATGGTTCATACTCTTTTTGGCAAGGTTTTAAATCGAAAGGACTCGGATTCATCATGACTTCAAAGGCTTAAAAAGCAAGCATGGTTCACACTCTTTTGATACTTCAAAAGGACTTGGATTCATCATGACTTCAAGGCATACACTCCTAAGAGTAAAGCAAACATGGTTCACACTCTTTTGATACTTGAAAAAAGACTCGGATTTCAAAGGCTTAAACTCCTAAGAGTAAAGCAAACATGGTTCACACTCTTTTTCTCCCTTTTGTTTTTTCTTTTCATTTAATCAAAAGAGATTAGATTCATCAAGGTCCTATGATTTTACCCATAATGGTCAAGCGGACCAAGGTTCTCTTCCTTTGATATTTTGGATGCAACATGGCCTTAAATGCTTTAATCCACAAGGATCAAACATATTCACCATGGTTCACTATTTTAAATTGATCCAAACCGCACACAAAACAAAACTTCAATGGAATTAAGTGTTTCTTCATTTCACAAGGAAGAAAACAAGTCCAAGGTTTGGTAAAAAAAAAAAAAAAACATGCGGTTTGAGCTCAAAAGAAAACTTGAATAACCATGCTTAAACTCATAAGAATCAAGCAAACCTAGTAGAAAGAACCCACAAGAATCAATGGTACTTAAATCTTTTACATTCCATAAGAATGAAAAATAGCCCATGATTACAAGTGGTCTTTAAAAGTAAAAACAAGGAGAAAATAACTATGGTCTTGAGTGCTTAAATCCACAAGGATCAAGCAAGTGGACCTATGTTACCTTCTTCTTGAAACACAAACCAACCACAAGTATCAATGGTACTTAGAAGTATTTACATTCCACAAGGATGAAAGACAAGCCAAGATGAAAAGCGGTGCTACTAGAGTAAGGAGCTTAAAGAGTAACACAAGAAATGACTTAGAGGTAAGAATGGGGCTTAAAGATCTAGTAGGATAAACTAGATTAAGGAGCCAAGCAAACCATGAGCTTAAAGGAACTCATGGATAAGCGCTTTAAGGCAACTCTAATTCCTTTCCCTTGTGGTTCTTCACCATGCCACCATTCTTTTATATTTGAAAAAATGGACTTGGATTCATCAAGACCGAAAGTTTTAAACTCCATTGAGCGAAAAATGACCAAGGTTCTCTTCCTTTGATGATTTTTGAAAACACGGGACTTGGATTCATCAAGGCTTTATGCTTTCACTCATGAGAGCAAAGCTTTACCTAGGTTCTCTTCCCCTTTTAAAATAACCCAAACCGCAGAATCAAACCAAAACTACAATGGACTTAAGCATTTCTTCTTGTCACAAAGAAAGAGAAAGCGGTCCAAGGTTTAAAAAACACAATATGCGGTTTGAGTTTAAAAGAAGAAGTGACTTAGAGATGAGAATGGAGCTTAAAGAGGAGGAGAAATTTGAGTAAGGAACCAAGCCACCCATGGATCTAAGTGTCATCTCTTTGGAGAATATACTAAAGGATCTACGAATACAAGCTCATGGTTTCCCTTCTTTCTTTCTCTTCCCGTGTGGTTATTCACCACAACCACAATCTCTCTCTCTTCATCGTCACTAATCAGATCTTGGTTTCCACACAAGAAACGGTTTGAGAGATAGAAGAATAGAGAGAATATAAGAAGAATAAGATCTAACGCTCTGATACCATGTTAGAATATGCGAAATATGAAGATTAGAGAGAGTTTGAGAGAGAATATAGTGTGAAGAACATGAAGAGTAAGAGAATAAGAACTAGAGAGAATAGTAACAAAGAATACTTGATTGATGATTTACAATGAAGGCTACACTCCCTTTTATAGGGAACTCATTAAGAAAACAATAAGAAAATAATCATCCTATATTCTCCCTTTTACAATGATTTACAATGAAGGCTACACTCCCTTTTATAGGGATAAGTGAGGAAACATGGATGAGTGAGAGGAGTTTTTTATGTGAGTGGATTGATTTGAATTCAAATTTATCCACATTGGAGTCATCTCTCCCATCTAGAAGATATTCATGGGCCTTTGATATCTTAGGCCTCATCACATCTTCTAGACTTCATCCGTGATCCTTGATTGCATAGGCCTCATCTCATTGACACGAGCCTCGGCCTTAATGGTGCAGTCTGGACGGTACCGTACGACTACTCACTAATCTTCATGACAACACAAAGCAACAAGGTTGATCTTTGGCTAATTAGGATTATAGGAGAATAATTGAAAGATTTAAGGAGAATTGTAACATCCGTATTCCTATTATTCAGGGCGTAATTGGAGAATTAAAAGTTTGGGGCTGAATTGATTTAATCAATTATACTTGCTGGCGGGTTTATTTGTTAGTTTGAAGAGTTTGGGTCAATTTTTGAAGTTGCAGAAATGGGAAGACCATGTTGCAATTTTGGAGAAGTTGGTTATTTTAAAACCCTAAACGCTGCAGCTTTCTTCTACGCTACGAACCCTCGCCTCCTAGGAGAAAAAAGAAGATTGGAAGAAGGAAAAGATTGATCCGACCAGTTCTGGGAGAAATGAGAAATAGAGGGCAAATAGAGTTTTTTTTCATCTGGTATATTATGGAGAGATACATGACATCTACACCTAGCCATAGCCGCAAGCGGATTTCAATTCGGGGATATGGTCAGCAAGTTATGGTTGTTCGTCTGAGGCGGATCTTTGCAGATCGGATTCTACCGCGGCCCAACTTCGAGAGCAGTTTCTCGGTGAACCGTAAAGACTTAGAAGACGATCTATTTATCACTGGAAAGCCCCGGATGTCAGCTTTCCAGAATCATTGGCCGCTTTGAATTCTGATGTAAAATCTGGCCGGAATCGGAGTTTTAAGAATACGGCGGCAGAGACCTAATTTCTGGAAACCCTAGAAAGTCTATCAATAGAAAGCACAAAAAAGGGAGAAGCCGAAAACGAAAGTTTCCCGAAAATGAAAGTTTTCTTAAAATGAAAGTTTCCCAGAAATGAAAGTTTCATGAAGTTGTAGGAAGTTGTCGCAGAAGTTTCTGCTTTAGGCTAAGGTGAGTGCAGTACTGTGGTCGGATATTTTTACGGAAATTTTTCCAGGGTAATTACGTGTTAGGTTTCATTTTTGCGTTTTCGCAGTTATTGCTGTTAAATTCTTGCTGTTAAATCTTGGAAATTAATTCCGAAAAAATTGCCCTTAATTGCTGTTAATTCTAAGATTAATTTATGTAAGATTAAAATTACCGTTAAATTAATTATTGAGAATTAATTATTTTAAACACGTTTTGGGTGTTTAAAATATCGTTGATTGATTTTAATTCATCATTTTGCGGTGAATTAATTTTTATCAAATTGCTGTTTTTTGTTAATTGCTGTTAATTGTGAGATTAATTTCTGTAATTTTTCCGTGTTTTGCTGTGCAATTAATTTTTGAGAATTAATTTTTTAATCACGTTTGGTTGTTTAAAAATGTCGTTGATTGATTTTAATTCATTGTTTTTTGGTGAATTAATTTTTATCAAGTTGTTGTTTTGCTGTTTGTCGAGTCCGGGCATTTAATTATGCTGGGAGTATTTTCGTAATTTTTTTCTAATTGACCTAGTAGACGGGTTGATCGCCTCCTCAATATTTTTAAATACTGACAGCGTCTGTTCGTAATGGCGCAGGTAAGTGAAAGGTTAAAGCTAGCTGAAGCTCGTGAAACTGCGGTGACGGTTCAATATGACATACTGTGAAGGTGTTTTATTTAATTGTTTATCGCTGTTGTTGTTGGTTGTTTCCGTAAATCGTTAGGTTGTTAGTGGATTGACTTGAATTTATTAGTTTATAATAAATCGTTATCGCTGAGCTGTTTAATTATTTTCGTCTGCTGAGAGTTAATAATAATTATGGGGTTATTATTAGTATTGCTATTGTTTAAAAAAAAAATGGGTCGGGGCGTTTCAATTTGGTATCAGAGCGAAGTTGATTCTAGGGCTGCTAGATTTCTTGTTGCGTTGCTTTGTTGTTATTGTTTGGGGTGTTTGGG
>VBRH01000478.1:31334-43102 GCA_014578085.1 Cardamine resedifolia | reverse complement strand
GGAAAACAAGAGGCAAAAATTCAAGAACTCACCGAAAATCTTAACAAGATTTTCGGAACTCAAGGCAAAACACCAAGCTTTAAACTAACCCCCATACATGGTTCTCTAGCATATACAAGCTTAAAAACCCACTAAACTTTACAAGAATCCAAGAGAATAATCTTAAGGAATTTTCGGAAAAACACAACCATTTGAAGTCCAACATGAAACACCAAATTCAAGCTTAACCAAGCCACAACAAGCAACAAACCATGCTTTTCTATCAATACTAAGCCTAGTGAACCAACTAAACTCACAAGGATTCAAGAGGAAATAATCCTCGCAAATTTTTGGAAATCTCCAAAAATTCACCAAGCAGAAGAACTCAAAAATCAAGGCTCCACATAGCATAAGAAGCAACAAACATGCTTTCTTAACCACCACAAGTTTAGAACACATCTAAACTCACAAGGAATCCAAAAGGAAAACCTCACAAGAACTTAAGGAAAATCACCCAACACTCACGCCAACATGAAACACCAAAATTAAAGCTCAACAATGACTCAAGAAGCAACTAACATGCTTTCTAGAAATCACAAGCTGAGAAATACATCTAAACTCACAAGGAATCCAAGAGGAAAACCTCATCTTGAACTCACGGACAAACAACAAAATTCACACAAAGCTTACAACTAACCCATGGTCACAACTCACCTTAGTTATGGCCGGATCTAGCTCTAGGAGGACTCCTCAAGCTCAAGAAAGACTTCCCCTATTCTCCTTAGCTCACGCCCAAGAACCCTTAGCTCCAAAGACTTCCTCTTTAAACTTCTCTTCAACCTCAAACTCACTTAAACCTCTAAGATCCAAGCTTACCACAAGCCTTTGATCCTTTGCTCTCTTCTTTTTCTCCTCTCTCTCAAGCTCTCAAGAACTCTCTCACTCACGCTCAAGCTCTCAGTCTCATCCCCTGAAGACAAAACGAAAATGCCCCAAGGAGAAGGAAGAAGGAAGAAGGCAAAACCCAATTTGTCATAAACAAATTATGACACCCCCGAATCAAATTCCGATTAATTATTTTTACCCCATAATTAATTTTTCTTCACTCGTCTACGGTTCATAAACTCAAAAAAATTTCTGAATTAATTAATTAATTTTCCAGAACGCGGGCGTTACATAAGTATTGAAACTTCAAGAGAGTTTTGGAGAATGGCAAGGACGGTTTGATCTTCTTGAAACCACTTAGCTTCCTTCTCAAGAGCCGCCTCGTCTTCTCCTTCCGTGATGGTTTATCCCCATCTTCTTTGGTAGCTTCTTTCAAAGTTCTACCCTTTTCAATATGGCTCCATAGGCCACGACCACAAAGGACAGTTCTTGTGGTCCTAGACCACAGCAAATAGTTTCCTCCATTGAGGATATCGGGAATCACCATGGTTTTTGAGTTTTCCATGGTTTAAACTAAAAGTTTTGAAAGATTTGGTTGGAGAGTTTGTAAGGAAGAGAATAGAAGAAGAATTAGATGAAGAATAGGATCTAAAGCTCTGATACCATGTTAGAATTTGCGGAATAAGATTAGAGAGAGTGATAGAGAGTAATGAATATAAAGAACATGAAGAACATGAGAGAATAAGAACTAGAGAGTAGTAACAAGAATACTTGATTGATTAATCTTAATGAAGAGTGTTACAACATATATATAGCTAAACAAGATATATCCAGCCCTAAAATCGGAGCCTAAGAAGGAGCTTCATATTTGAATTCAAATGTGAGTGGATAAGAACATTTTCCGGATTTAAGGGGTTGCAGCCGCTGGAACTCGGATCGATCGATCTGGGTTGGATCGATCGATCTGGACCGGATCGATCGATCGATCCAACTGAGATCGATCGATCGATCCAACTGAGATCAATCGATCGATCCAACTGAGATCGATCGATATGGTTATTCACGCAGTTTTGAATACTTATCACTTATTTCTTCCATCACTATCATTACGCGGTAGGATTTAGATGTTGAATATTCAACAACAATTTAGTATCACAATCTAAAATCTAAATATCGACTTGATTTTCAACTTAGAGTGAGGTATGACTGAACCTTCAATCCTAGTCATTTAATCTTAAAGTTCAAGTGTCTTTTTTCTTACAATTTTGGTATTGAGAGGGATTGGTGGAGGGAGAAGAATAAGAAAAAGAAGCAGCGAAATTTGGAGAGAGGGGCGATGTTGTTAGAAGATCTCATCGAATGTTGTGATGGCAAATCCAATCCCATCAAATTCTTCTCTGCTCATCAGATCCTCAAAGCCACTAACAATTTCAGCAAGTCTAATCAAATTTATGAATTATCTAGTACTATCTACTATTGGGATTTAGGTAAGGACGAGAACCATCCCATGATACTCATCAAGAAACATGAACGCTACGAACAAGGAAACTTTTACTGCGACATAGCAATATCATCGATGGTGAGTGGTCACAAAAACTTCATGAAATTGGTTGGTTGTTGTTTTGAGTTTGAATATCCAGTCTTGGTTTATCATGATGTTAAGAAACATTATCATTTAAATCACATAATAAGTAGACAACCATGGAAAAGGAGAATAAAGATAGCAGAAGATATTGTTATTGCTTTAGCTTACCTTCACACTGCGTTCCCAAGTCCCTTCGTATATAGGAGTTTGATTCATGTGTTGAGGAAACGATGCACAAAGTGCAGCGGAATAAAGTTTCACCCGCACTTGTGTGAACCGATGAGAAAAATATATAAGTCTTGGCAGCAAATCTCAATGCAAGAAAATAAATGGCACACCGAAATTATACGTGGAAAACCTCCTCGATGTGAGGAGTAAAAACCACGGGACCGTAGTCCACTCAAAAATATACTATCACCAATGTATTTGAGTTACAACCACGTCCTCCCTGTTCCTACAGAACAGATCCAGAGACGATAGCTCCAAATAGAAATCTCTAACAACAACAAAAAACACCACAAGAGAACAATACAAGAGCTATAAACAAGTAGTTCCAAACGATCCTAAGTTCACTAAGATTCCGGTTTCCTAATCCGATCTCCACCGTACAAATCTTAGATAAACGAGTCAAAAACACCTCTGCAAAATTTCAGCTCAATCCGAGAAGAACTCACCGTCGGATTTCCCAAACACTCAAGACCGCACCTGCTGAAAGCTGAAATCGCAACTGTTGCGAACAGCTACGCTAAAACTCTGATTTCTGAAAAGCCAACTGTTAGAACTCAAATCCTTCCGGTCAATCTCACGACCAATGAGTCATGAAGCGTCCCTGAAAATATCAGCAAGATCAGAACACGTTTGAGCCCTCAAACGTCGTCTTGAACAAAACCGACGAAAACTCTCTTTTCTACCCCTTTTCTTCTTTTTCTCCTTTTGTTTTTTTTTTTCTCTATCACCTCTCTGAGACTAAATATATATACATATATATATTTAATACCAAAGTCAAAAGTTTAATGGTTTCTCCACTAGGAGGAAAACCAACAAACTCCCCCTCCGACTAGGTAGAGGAAACAACCATTCCGGCTATCGCTCGACCAACTTCAAGCTTCCCTCTCGACAATGACTTCGTCATCATATCAGCTCCATTATCATCCGTATGAACTTTTGTAAGCTTCACTTCCTTAGAAGCTACCACATCACGTATCCAATGATACCTCTTATTAATGTGCTTCGAACGCCAATGAAATGTAGAGTTCTTCCCAAGATGAATTACGTTTTGATTATCACAAAGCAACTCATACTTATCTTGCTTGAAATCGAGCTCCTCAAGGTAACTCTTCATCCACAACAACTCTTTACAAGCTTCTGTTGCGGCTATAAAACTCAGCTTCCGTGGTAGAAAGTGCAACACACTTCTGTAACCTTGATTGCCATGACACAGCTCCCCCTGCAAATGTTACCAAGTAACCCGAAGAAGACTTGCTTGAATCAATGTCTCCCGATAAATCAGAATCAGTATAACTGATAAGCAATGACTTATCACCTTCAAAGGTAAGCTTCAAATTAGAAGTCCCTCGAAGATATCTCAAAATCCACTTCACAGCATTCCAGTGTTCTCTTCCAAAGATTGGAAAGAAAACGACTAACTGTACCAACAGCATGAGCTATATCTGGTCTAGTACATACCATAGCATACATCAAGCTACCAACTGGTGAAGCATATGGAACTCGTGCCATATCTTCCTTCTCTGAATCTTTACTCGGACTCTGTTGACTGCTCAATCGAAAGTGTGTAGCAAGAGGAGTGCTAACAACTTTAGACTTGTCCATGTGAAACCACTGAAGTACTTTCTCAATGTACTTCTCCTGAGACAAGTGAATCAACCTCTCACCTCTATCTCGAACAATTCTCATACCAAGAATTTGTCTCGCTGGACCCAAATCTTTCATAGCAAAAGACTTGCCAAGTTGGTTCTTCAATTCTTGAAATCTGCTCAAGTTCTTGCCCATAATCAACATATCGTCAACATACAACAATAAGATGATAAAATCATCATCACCAAACTTTTGCGCAAACACACAATGAACAGAAGTGGTCTTCTTATAACCATGCTCCCCCATAAATGACTCGAACTTCTTATACCACTGCCTCGGTGCCTGTTTGAAACCATAAAGACTTTTCTTCAAGCGACAAACTAAGTCCTCCTTTCCCTTTTGAACAAAGCCTTCCGGTTGTACCATGTAAATCTCTTCCTCCAAGTCACCATGAAGGAAAGCCGTCTTTACATCCATCTGCTCAACCTCTAGATTAAGACTCGCTGCCAATCCAAGTACAACCCGAATGGATGACATCTTCACAACAGGAGAAAATTTTTCATCAAAATCAACTCCTTTCTTTTGGCCGAATCCTTTCACAACCAACCTGGCCTTGTATCGAGGTAGCAAACTGTGCTCTTCATGCTTAATCCTAAACACCCACTTATTAAGCAATGCCTTTTTACCCTTAGGCAACTTCACCAACTCAAATGTGTCATTCTCAACAAATGAATCCATCTCCTCTTCCATTGCACCATTCCATTTATCATTGTGTTCATCCTACAAAGCTTCATCATAGCTTTCAGATTCTCCCTCATCAGTAAGTAATATATACTCACCAGAACTATACTTAGTCAGCGGTATTAGACCTCTCACATATCTTCTAATATTTGTAAAGTTCACGGTAGTTGGTGTATCACCATGATCAACAATACCATCATCATCATGTGTGGGAGCATTTGCACCAGGTGTATCAACTTGAACCTCACCCTCAACCTGACTGTGGACCGATGTAGAAGGAACAACCTCTGAATCTATCAAACTATCGTATATCTGAGCTGGTTTTCCGGACTTGTCAATGTCCTTAATTGTTTGATCTTCCATGAACACAACATCTCTGCTCCTTAAGAGATTCTTCTCAACAGGATCATAAAGTCTGTGTCCAAACTCATCATGGCCATAACCACTAAACACGCATTGTCGCGACTTCATCTCAAGCTTCAACCTCACATCTTTGGGAATGTGCACAAATGCCTTGCACCGAAAGACTCTCAAATGACCGTAAGAGACATCCTTACCGGTCCAAACTCTCTCTGGAATATCACCCTCCAATGGAGCACTCGGTGATAAATTCAACACATGAACAACTGAGTTCAAAGCCCCACCCCAGAAAGTTTGTGCCAAGCCTGACTGTGAAATCAAGCATCTAACCCTCTCGACAATCGTTTTATTCATCCTCTCGGCCAACCCATTTAACTGTGGCTTCTTTTGATGCCTAATACCATGTTCTCTACAATAAGCATCAAATGGTCCAAAATACTCTCCACCATTATCACTGCGGATACACTTTAACTTCTTTCATGTCTGTCTCTCAACCAATGCCACAAAATGCTTGAAATATCCCAAAAACTGATCTTTTGTCTTCATAGTGAAAACCCACAACTTCCTAGAATGGTCATCAATGAATGTGACAAAATATGATGCACCACCAAGAGATCTTGTCTTCATTGGACCACACACATCTGAATGAACCAGATCAAGTATCTCGGATTTTCTAGAAGGTATCAAAGACTTGAACAAGACCATGTGTTGTTTCCCTGCAAAACAATGTGCACCCTTCTTTAAGTGTAAACCAGAGATACCTGGAATAGCCTCCTTTGACAACACAGATAATCCCTTCTCACTCATGTGACCGAGTCTCTTATACCACAACTCCATGGCATTATCATTTTCTACTGCATTAACCATGTATTTGGAGATCTTGGCCTGCATCCAATAGAAAGATGAAGTTTTATCACCTCGAGCCACAACCATAGAACCATGTGAAAGTTTCCATTTACCCCCTCCGAATAAACTATAGAAACCTTCTTCATCAAGTTTTCATGTAGATATCAAATTCAAGAAGCTTAGTACCAAGACTAGTCTCTAAGCAAATATCACCAATGCCAACAACCTGAGACACACCATCATTACTCATCTTCATGGAACCATAACTACCCGGAGTATANAAAAACCATTAAACTTTTGAATTTTGTGTTAAATATATATATGTATACATATTTAGTCTCTTAGCTCAATCAGAGAGCTGATAGAGAGAAAAAAAAAGAATAGAAAAACAAAAGCAGAGAAAGAAGAAAAGGGGAAGAAAAGAGAGTTTTCGTCGGTTTTGTTCAAGATGACTTTTGAGGGCTCAAACGTATTCTGATCTTGCTGATATTTTCAGGGAAGATTCGTGACTCATTGATCGTGAGATTGACCAGATGGATTTGAGTTCTAACAGTTGGCTTTTCAGAAATCAGCGTTTTAGCGTAGCTGTTCGCAACAGTTGCGATTTCAGTTTTCAGCAGGGGCGGTCTTGAGTATTTGGGAAATCCGACAGTGAGTTCTTCTCTGATTGAGCTGAAATTTTGCAGAGGTGTTCTTGACTCGTTTATCTAAGATTTTTACGGTGGAGATTGGATTAGGAAACAGGAATCTTAGTGAACTTAGGGTCGTTTGGAACTGCTTGTTTCTAGCTCTTGTATTTTTCTCTTGTGGTGTTTTTTGTTGTTGTTGGAGATTTCTCTTTGGAGCTATTGTCTCTGGATCTGTTCTGTAGGAACAGGGAGGACGTGGTTTTAACTCAAATACATTGGTGATAGTGGATTTTTGAGTGGACTTCGGTCCCGTGGTTTTTACTCCTCACATCGAGGAGGTTTTCCACGTATAATTTCGGTGTGCCATTTATTTTCTTGCATTGAGATTTGCTGCCAAGACTTATATATTTTTCTCATCGGTTCACACAAGTGCGGGTGAAACTTTATTCCCCTGCGCTTTGTCCGTCGTTTCCCCAACAAAGTGGTATCAGAGCTTCGACTTTTATAACTTTGGGTTATTAGTTTACTTGTGTGAGCAATGGAAAATATGGGCAGAATGATAAGCTTGAATGGTAAGCAAGATGGAAGATCTGCTATTTGTGAAGGAGTATCATGTTCTAGTTTTTCAAGAGAATAAACCTGATGATAAAAATGATGAACAGTGGAAGTTGATACATCGCCAAGTCTGTGGTTGCATAAGGCAATGGGTAGATGATAATGTGTTGCATCATATTGAAAATGAGACTAATGCTCGTTCTTTGTGGTTGAAGCTGGAGCAACTGTTTGCTCCAAAGACCGGGAATAGTAAGATGTATATTGTAACACCCCGGTTTCAGAAAATATGGTGGTGTATGTGGAGAGGCTTAAAAGATTTGATTTGGCTACCTATGTCACCAAAGTGCACTTATCTTTTCCGTCACTTGTCCCATCAGAACTCTACAGTTAAGCGTGCTTGGGCTGAAGTAGCACTAGGATGGGTGACCTACCGGGAAGTGATTGTCGGTACCGTGTGAGTGAGGATAAAACACGGGAAAAGATCATGTGGTGATTTGTAGGGATAGTAACAAGTCTTTAGAGCCTCCTAAAAATAACAAATCGGCCGTCGGACAAGGGAGGGGCCCACGGGCCAAGAGAGGGCGAGGGGGCCCACAGACGGTGGCGGTCAGGGCGTTATATATATGATCAAGAAGTTGATTGAGTTGAGGTATCAGGAGGGAACTCCGATGACAGATCACTTGAATGAGTTTCAGGGATTGCTCAATAAACTTTCTGACATGGGAATCAAGTTTGAGGACGAGATTCACGGGTTGTGGCTTCTTGGTACATTACCAGATTCTTGGGAGGTGTTCAGGATGTCTCTCTGTAACTCTGCGTCGAATGGTGTTATTTCTATGGACTTAGTGAAGAACAGTGTCTTGAATGAGGAAACAAGGAGGAAATCAAATCCTAGTTCCTCACGTTCAGATGTTTTGGTTACTGAGTCGAGGGGGAGGAGTTCATTTAGAGATCCCAAGAAAGACAAGAACAGGAGCAGGAGCAAATCTAATAAATTTGCAAATATAGAGTGTCATTATTGTCACAAGAAAGGGCACATGAAGAAAGATTACTGGAAGTTGAAAAGGGATAACAAGCAGCAAGGGAAAAGACCAGAAGATGGTGAAGATAAAGTGAATATCACTGAAGATGAGTTTCTTATTCTTCTTGATGGTGATGCCATTAATGTTGCTAGTTATGATACTAGTTGGGTTATTGATAGTGGAGCTACTACTCATGCTACATCACAGCGGGATTTGTTCGCTACCTATACTCCGGGTAGTTATGGTTCCATGAAGATGAGTAATGATGGTGTGTCTCAGGTTGTTGGCATTGGTGATATTTGCTTAGAGACTAGTCTTGGTACTAAGCTTCTTGAATTTGATATCTACATGAAAACTTGATGAAGAAGGTTTCTATAGTTTATTCGGAGGGGGTAAATGGAAACTTTCACATGGTTCTATGGTTGTGGCTCGAGGTGATAAAACTTCATCTTTCTATTGGATGCAGGCCAAGATCTCCAAATACATGGTTAATGCAGTAGAAAATGATAATGCCATGGAGTTGTGGTATAAGAGACTCGGTCACATNCACTTTCTACCACTGAAGCTGAGTTTATAGCCGTAACAGAAGCTTGTAAAGAGTTGTTGTGAATCGAGCTCCTCAAGGTAACTCTTCATCCACAACAACTCTTTACAAGCTTCTGTTACGGCTATAAACTCAGCTTCAGTGGTAGAAAGTGCAACACACTTCTGTAACCTTGATTGCCATGACAAAGCTCCCACTGCAAACCTGCAAATGTTATCTCCCGACAAATCAGAATCAGTATAACTGGTAAGCAATGACTTATCACCTCCAAAGGTAAGCTTCAAATCAGAAGTCCCTCGAAGATATCTCAAAATCCACTTCACAACATTCCAATATTCTCTTCCAGGATTGGAAAGAAAACGACTAACTGTACCAACAGCATAAGCTAAATCTGGTCTAGTACAAACCATAGCATACATTAAGCTACAAACTGCTGAAGCATATGGAACTCGTGCCATATCTTCCTTCTCCGAATCTTTACTCGGACTCTGTTGACTGCTAAATCTAAAGTGTGTAGCAAGAGGAGTGTTGACAACTTTAGACTTATCCATATGAAACCTTTGAAGTACTTTCTCAATGTACTTCTCCTGAGACAAGTAAATCAACCTCTCACCTCTATCTCGAACAATTCTCATACCAAGAATTTGTCTTGCTGGACCCAAATCTTCCATAGCAAAAGACTTGCCAAGTTGGTTATTCAACTCTTGAAATCTGCTCAAGTTCTTGCCCACAATCAACGTATCGTCAACATACAACAATAAGATGATAAAATCATCCTCACCAAATTTCTGCACAAACACACAATGATCAGAAGTAGTCTTCTTATAACCATGCTCCCCCATAAATGACTCAAACTTCTTATACCATTGCCTCGGTGCCTGTTTCAAACTATAAAGACCTTTTTTTAAGCGACAAACTAAGTCCTCCTTTCCCTTTTGAACAAAGCCTTCCGGTTGTACCATGTAAATCTCTTCCTCCAAGTCACCAAGAAGGAAAACCGTCTTTACATCCATCTGCTTAACTTCTAGATCAAGACTCGCTGTCAATCCAAGTACAACCCGAATGGATGACATCTTCACAATAGGAGAAAAAATTTCATCAAAATCAACTCCTTTCTTTTGGCCGAATCTTTTCACAACCAACCTAGCCTTGTATCGAGGTAGCAAGCTGTGCTCTTCATGCTTAATCCTAAACACCCACTTATTAAGCAACGCCTTTTTATCCTTAGGCAACTTCACAAACTTAAATGTGTCATTCTCAGCAAATGAATCCATCTCCTCTTCCATTGCACCATTCCATTTATCTTGTGTTTATCCTCCAAAGCTTCATCATAGCTTTCAGGTTCTCCCTCATCAGTAAGTAATATATACTCACCAGAACTATACTTAGTCGACGGTATTAGACCTCTCACAGATCTTCTAATATTTGGTAGGTTCACAGTAGTTGGTGTATCACCATGATCACCAATACCATCATCATCATGTGCAGGAGCATTAGCACCAGGTGTATCAATTTTAACCTCACCCTCAACCTGGCCGTGGACCGATGTAGAAGGAACAACCTCTGAATCTATCAAACTATCATATATTTGAGCTGATTTTCCAAACTTGTCAATGTCCTTAATCGTTTGATCTTCCATGAACACAACATCTCTGCTCCTCAAGAGCTTCTTCTCAATAGGATCATAAAGTCTATATTCAAACTCATCCTGATCATAACCAATAAATACACATTGTCGCGACTTCATCTCAAGCTTTGACCTCTCATCTTTGGGAACGTGCACAAATGCCTTGCACCCAAAGACTCTCTAATGACCATAAGAAACATCTTTACCGGTCTAAACTCTCTCTGGAACATCACCCTCCAATGGAGCACTCGGTGATAAATTCAACACATGAACAACTGAGCTTAAAACCTCACCCCAGAAAGTCTGCGTCAAGCCTGATTGGGAAATCAAACATTTAACCCTCTCGACAATCGTTCTATTCATCCTCTCAGCTAACCCATTCATCTATGAAGTCTTAGGTGGCGTCTTTTGATGCCTAATACCATGTTCCCTGCAATAAGCATCAAATGGTCCAGAATACTCTCCACCATTATCACTGCGGATACACTTTAACTTCTTTCTTGTTTGTCTCTCAACCAATGCCACAAATGGTTGAAATATCCGAAAACATGATCTTTAGTCTTCATAGTGAAAACCCACAACTTCCTAGAATGGTCATCAATGAATGTAACAAAATATGATGCATCACCAAGAGATTTTGTCTTCATTGGACCACACACATCTGAATGAACCAGATCAAGTATCTCGGGTTTTCTAGAAGGTATCGAAGACTTGAACGAGACCCTGTGTTGTTTCCCTGCAAAACAATGAGCACACTTCTGTAAGTGTAAACCGGAGATGCCTGGAATAACCTCTTTTGACAACGCAGACAATCCCTTCTCACTCATGTGACCGAGTCTCTTATGCCACAACTCCATGACATTATCATTTTCCACTGCATTAACCATGTCTTTGGAGACCTTAGCCTGCATCCAATAGAAAGATGAAGTTTTATCACCTCGAGCCACAACAATAGAACCATGTGAAATTTTCCATTTACCCCTTCTGAATAAACTATAAAAACCTTCATCATCAAGTTTTCCTGTAGATATTAAATTCAAGCGGACATCTGGAACATGCTTAACACCCTTAAGCAAAAGCTTAGTACCAAGACTAGTCTCTAAGCAAACATCACCAATGCCAACAACCTGAGACACACCATCATTACCCATCTTCACAGAACTATAACTACCCGGAGTAT